>CM075967.1:1398272-1494644 GCA_038048745.1 Coluber constrictor foxii | reverse complement strand
GGGGGGGGGGGATGTCTGTCTGTCTATCTGCCTGCATGCATGCATGTATATGTCCATGTGTCTCTATATATCCATGTGCATGTGTGTTTTCAAGGCATCCCTTGCTCACCCCGAAAAGTTGTATTCCAAACGCCTGCATTTTATCCTAGTTAGTACATCATCAACGCATCTACGTCTAAACAAAGATGCAGAGAGCATAAATTCTAATTCTAGGTCACTGATTCGAAAGGCCTAGTAAATCTCAACCTCTCCAACGAAGTCCATTTGGAAACTGGGATTCCAAAGATTCCTTTCAGCTAACTTTCAGGGACCTTTTAATATAAAGCAGGAAAGAAATAGCCAATAACACTCCGGAGTTATTGCATTTTAACATCTCTCTCTCTCTCTCTTTTTTTTTTTCCAAAATCCCTCCCTCCTATGACCGAAGTCTCTCTCTTCACCGCCTTCTAATTCATCAACACAAATATGCAAACGCTTATTACATTTTTACTTAGCCCTCTCCATCTGTCTCAGTCAACGCAACTTGCAGCTCAATGAATTTTGGGGTTTTCCACTGATACGGGCAGAGCCGTAAATGGTGCCATCATCTAAATTAGGACTTGTATAATACAACAGTGGGGGCACGCAGAGAGCACAGGGCTGTAGGTCCATGCACCCGAGGCATGTTTTAACGAGCTAAGAGGATCCGTATTTACTATTATTATTATTATTATTTCCCCCACACATACAAAGGTTGGCCGTCCTTGTACCCCTTGTACAATCCAACACACAAGCAGCAATTTACAACAACTGGGTGTTTATGCAATGCTTGCCAAGGGTGCACCCACTCTTTTTTGCAACATGCCAATGGAATTTGGGGCAGACTCAGAAAATGTGGGTGGGAGGGGGGGGAGAGAAGTAGAGCCCTTCCAGTTTCATTCTGAAGCAATCGGGGAAATTATTGCATTATGTCATATCAGGATTTCTTGATATGGGGGGGGGGAGGGTGAGTTGGAAAGGACTATCTGAATTCTCCTAACTTATGCAAGCAGGGAAAAAAAAAAACCCAAAACGTTAAGGGACGCAGAAGAGCATTTTCGAAGTTTTTTTCCCCCCCTTTTTTGCTTTTTTCTAAAAAAAGAAAAAGCTTTCCCGAGCGCAACGTCCAGAGAGATCAACATCAAGTCAGTTGGTCAGTTGCTCCGGCCTGGTACACCACCCCCACCCTCACCCCGGAGCAACCCGGCCTTTCGCCCCCCCTCCCCTCCCCCCCCTCCCCCCAGTCCCAATTTCCACCCCTCCAAAGCGCAACCCCCCTCCCAAGCGCGTGGCCCGCGAGACGGAGGAAGCCTGCCGTTAATCTCCGGTGCAGCCTTGGGATGGGTCCAAGGAAGGGCATCTATCTGGGCTAAGGCTTCGGAGGAGGCATAAAAGAAGGCGCATCATCGCCAACTTTCCCACGGGGGACTGGGGAGGTGGGAAGGCGGCGGAGTCTGGCTTTCAATGGTCAATCTAGCAACCCACCCACCCAAAAAAGAGATGGGAGGTTGGGAGGACGATGGTTGGGGAGTGTGGGGGGGGGGGGACACACACAAGAGAGGTGTGGCAAGCAGCAAGACAAGAGAAGGGAAGGAGGGAGGCGAGGCGCGCCACTGCGCCAGCATCCCTTACACAGACTTGGTCCAGCCGGAGGAGCATCCATGCCCAACGTTGCCCCCCCCCCCAAAAAACTCGCCTTCCTTCCTCCGCCCGGGAGCATCCCCCATACTGCGGTGCTCTCCTCCATCCTCCCTTCTTCTTTCCCCCCCCCTCCCCAACCCTGCAGGGTCGTCGCTAATGCGGTGGGGGGAGGCGCCCCCTCCCCTCCCTCCCTCCCTCCCTCCCCCTCCCCTTTCTGGCTTTACCAGGCGAGCTTGAAGCCTTTCATCAGGACCGTCACGAGCAGGCGCTGCCCGGCTCCTTGGCCAGCCCCGGATGCCTCCGGCGGAGCGGCTCCCAAGACATACTGGACCAGGCCGGGCAAGCGGAGGCTGCAGTTGCCGTTGCCGTTGCAGCTGCTCTTACCCCCGCCGCCGCCGCAGATGCGCGCAACCCCGCCGCGGCTGGAGGAGCCGGTGGAACCGGGCCAGGAGAGGCCGCTGGGGCGCAAACGTGGACGGCGGCCGGGCACGGGCTGGGCAGAGCGCGGGCAGCCCGGGCAGGCCAGCGAGGAGGAGGCGGCGGAGATCATGCCATGGCGGGGCCTCGCCGAGCTTGGTCGGGCTACCCAACCTTCTCCTCCTCTTCTTCTCCTTCTCCTTCCTCGGGGCGCCCTGGCCTTGCCCACTCACCCGGCCGGCCGGCTGCCCAGCCCCTCTGCCCGCCCTTTAAAGGCGCCCGGCCGAGGCAACAGCCGGCGCCAGCCGGGGAGGAAGAGTGGCCGAGCCGCACTGGCCCCCGCCGAAGGGAGGGACGCTGCCGCCGCCTCGCTGGCCCAGCCTCCGCCCGAGCTGCTCCTTGCCAGCCCGGCGGCCGTCCGGGCCGGCTGGCGGGCGCGCGCGCCCTGGCGGGCACGGTCAGCCCCGGGATCCAAAGCGGGCGGGGAGGGAAGAAAGAGAGAGGGGAGGGAGGGAGGGATAGAAAAAAAAGAATGAGAGGAGGACAGAGAAAGAGAGACAGAGGGATAGAAAAAGAGAGACTGGGGAGAGAAAAAGGGGGGAGGGAGGGAAAGGGGGGAGAGAGACGGATAGAAAAAGAGAGAAGAAGAGGGGGGGCAGAAGAAGAGGGAGAGTGAGGAGGATAGAAAAAGAGAGAAGAAGAGGGGGGACAGAGAGAGAGAGGGATAGAAAAAGAGAGGGCGGAGAGAGGGACGGAGAGGGGGACAGAAAGAGAGGGGGGATAGAAAAAGAGGGGAGAGAGAGGGAGGGGGAGAGAGAGAGAGAGACGAATAAAAAAAGAGAGAGTAAGAGGGGGGACAGAAAGAGAGAGAGACGGACAGAAAAAGAGAGAATGAGAGAGGGAAATCAGAGAAAGAGAGAAAGATGGGCGGGCGCAGCCTGGCCTGCAGTGGTTGAGAGCCCGGAGATGCGCGCCGGACGCGCTCGGGTTTGAGCTGAGTCCTGGCGCCTTCGCCCTCGCGCGATCGAGCCCAAGCTTGCCGGCTTGGATCGGGACGCAGGCGGCGCTCTTTTTCTCCCATCCTCGGCCCGGCTGCGATGCTTTCCTTGGGGAAGTGGACTGGGGGGGGGGGGGCGGAGGGAGAGGCTGGACCGCTGCGAAAATGGGGGAAAGGGTCGGGAGGTCGAAGGCGAGGGACGGCCGGGCGCTAAAGACCCCCTACGTGAGGAAAAGACTGGAGAGGGTGCGGGAGAAAAAAAGAGTATTTTTCTCCGGATCCTGACTTAGATTCTCGGAGCTGGAGATTCCCTACCTCGCCCCTTTCTCCCTTTCTTGGGTATGAGGAGGAGGAGGGGAAAGAAAGAAAGAAAGAAAGAAAGAAAGAAAGAAAGAAAGAAAGGAAGGAAGGAAGGAAGGAAGGAAGGAAGGAAGGAAGGAAGGAAGGAAGGAAGGAAGGAAGGAAGGAAGGAAGGAAGGAAGGAAGGAAGGAAGGAAGGAAGGAAGAAAGAGGAAGAGGGAAGGAAGGAAGAAAAAGGAAGGAGGGAGGGGGAAGGAAGGATGGAAGGAAAAAAGAAAGAGAGAGGGGGGGGGATTGAGGAAAGAAGGAAGGAAGGAAGAAAAGAAAGAGAGGGATTGAGGAAAGAAGGAAGGAAGAGGAAGGGGGAAGGAAGGAAGAAAAAGGAAGGAGGGAGGGAGAAGGAAGGAAGGAAGAAAGGAGGGAAGGAAGGAAGAAAGAAAGAAAGAAAGAAAGAAAGAAAGCCTTACTAACTCGGCTGGTAGCACGTGCTCGGAAGAGGGTCCTCCCCAACCTTGGCTTGCCGGTTGCCACACCTCTCCTCGCCCCCCTCCCCAACCACTCCCCCACTCCTACGCTTTTCCGTGCGCGGCTCCGCTGGGCTGGCATTCTCAACGGCCTCTCCGGAATTAATAATTCAGAGAAACGGGGGAACGTTGCGATGTTGGTTTTTGTCATCCTTGGAAGAAGGCGCCTTGAAGAAACGGCCCAGTGGGGAAAACAAGAGTTTGAAGGGACCTTGGAGGTCTTCTAGTCCAACCCCTTGCTCAGATAGGAGATCATATAGTCTACCATTCCAGACTTGTCCAACCTTTTCTTAAAAACCTCCAGGGTCGGAGCACCCACGACTTCTAGAGGCAAGCCGTTCCCCTGATTAATTATTCTAAAAACTTTCAGGAAATTTCTCCTTTCTTTCTTTCTGAAAACTGAAAATTCTGAAAGATTTTTTAACTTGCAATGGGGTCTTTGACTCCAGGGGATGTCTCTTTGCTACATAAAACCCCTCTCCACTTTATTCTACAGCCCAAAGCCGGGTCTCGGGGGAAGCTTGCCACTTGCTGCCCCTCCTTTTCACACACACACCCCTTCTTCTCAAAAGAAGCCTTACATCCACCCCCACCCCGCTACCCTGAGCATCTGATGAACAGAGCTGCAGCTCTGTTTTCCAAGCCCTTTAATACAATGGGGGGCTTGGAAAACATGGAACAGGATCAGGACAGGGGGTGAAATCCAGCAGGTTCTGACAGGTTCTGGAGAACCGTAGCGGAAATTTTGAGTAGTTCGGAGAACTGGCAAATACCACCTCTGGCTGGCCCCAGAGTGAGGTGGGAAGGGAGATTTTGTAGTATCCTTCCCTTGGAGTGGGGTGGGAATGGAGATTTAGCAGTATCCTTCCTCCAGGAGTGGGGAGGGAATGGGGATTTTGCAATATCCTTCCCCAGGACTGGGGAGGGAATGGGGATTTTGCAGTATCCTTCCCCTGGAGTGGGGAGGGAATGGGGATTTTGCAGTATCCTTCCCCTGGAGTGGGGAGGGAATGGGGATTTTGCAGTATCCTTCCCCTGGAGTGGGGTGGGAATGGAGATTTTACAATGTCCTTCCTCCAGGACTGGGGAGGGAATGGGGATTTTGCAGTATCCTTCCCCTGGAGTGGGGAGGGAATGGGATTTTGCAGTATCCTTCCCCCAGGAGTGGGATGGGAATGGAGATTTTGCAATGTCCTTCCCCTGGAGTGGGGAGGGAATGGGGATTTTGCAGTATCCTTCCCCTGGAGTGGGGAGGGAAATGGAGATTTTGCAATATCCTTCCCCTGGAGTGGGGAGGGAATGGAGATTTTGCAGTATCCTTCCCCTGCCATGCCCACCAAGCCACACCCACCAAGCCACGCCCACAGAACCGGTAGTAAAAAAAAATTGAATTCCACCCCTGGATCAGGATCTTTTCATCACTTGTCAGAACTGTCTGAGGAATTCAAAAAAAAAAAACTTACCCAGCTCAGTTTGCCATTTAGCAAAAGTCAGCCTTGAGCTGACTCCCTCCCTCCTCGGGGCAAACTAATTATCCATCCCCTTCAAGCCACTTTTTGTGTGTGTTTGTGTGTGTGTGTGGCTCGTTTGGAATAATAGTTATGCATTGGCTATAATTTGTCAGTTCGGCTCTGCGCGGGAAAAGGAACAGAAACTTAAAAGTATAAGAAAGATTTCTCGGGGGTATTACAGGACCTGTTCCAATCCAGAATGTCTTCTAAGTTTCAACATGGGCATCTTGGTGGATGAAGTCCCACACTTCCCCTGCATCGCTCTGGCATGCAGCTTCTTGAGGGGAGGGGTAGGCAATGCAAACAGGGAGTGTGCAATACTGTAGAACCAAAAATGGTATTTAAACAGTGAGGAGTAGAAGAGAGGTGGAGAAAGACTGAGGAAATGAGTATTTGGAAGCATTGGAGGTAAGAAGGAATGGAGGGAGGGAGGGAGGGAAGGGAGGGGGAGAGGGAGGAAGGAAGGGGAGAGAGGAGGGGAGGAGAGGGAAGGGAAAGGAGGGAGGGAGGGAGGAGAGGGAGGGAGGGAGGACAGAAGGGGGAAGCATGCTAGCAAAAATGCTTCCAAACATTATGGAAGGAAGGGAGAAAAGAAGGAATGAAGGGAGGGAGGAAGAGGAGGGAAGGAGAGAGAGGAGGGAAGGAAGGAAGAAAAGAGGGAGGAAAGGAAGAAAAGAGGAAGGAAAGGAAGAAAAGAGGGAGGAAAGGAAAGGAGAAGAAGGATGAAAGGGGGAGGGAGGGAGGATGAAAGAGTAAGGGAAGGGAAAGAAGGGAGGGAGGGGAGGGAGGACAGAAGGCAGAAGCATGCTACCAAAAATGCTTCCAAACATTAAGGAAGGAAGGGAGAAAAAGAAGGAAAGGAAGGAAGGAAGGAAGGAAGGAAGGAAGGAAGGAAGGAAGGAAGGGAGAGAGGAGGGAAGGAGAGAGAGGAGGGAAGGGAAGGAAGAAAAGAGGGAGGAAAGGAAGAAAAGAGGGAGGAAAGGAAAGGGGAAGAAGGATGAAAGGGGGAGGGAAGGGAGGGAGGATGGAAGGGTAAGGGAAGGGAAAGAAGGGAGGGATGGGAGGGAGAGAGGATAGAAGGCAGTAGCATGCTAGCAAAAATGCTTCCAAATATTATGGAAGGAAGGGAGAAAACGATGTGGAAGAGGAAGTGAAAGTTGTGCATTCTCTTTTCTAATAGTGCATCCACGTGAGATTCTGTTTCCAGCATGCCCTGAGAAAGTATGATTTTCACAGTCATCAAATCTGCTTCTCTTGGTAATTGCTCTCTGCCCCATAGGATTTCTTACTTTTTTAAAAAAAGTGTCCCTTAATTTAACATAGGAGGAAGCACATACCAAACTTTTAGCATCAAAACTTTATGTACTTTTTGTGTCCCCCAGATGTTCTTAACAAATGCCCTGCAGTTTAGCCAAAACCTTTCAGCAAGTTATTCAATTCTGTCTTCCTTTCTCTGCCAAAAATAAAATAAAATAAAATAAAATTCTGAAAATTCATTCTAAGCTACCTTCAAACATTTTGAACAATTAAGCGGTATAAACAGATGCTAAAGAACAATTTTCTATCTGTCTGGGTAGGATTTCAATCTGGAGGGGAGGAGGAGGAGGAGGAGGAGGAGGAGGAGGAGGAGGAGGAGGAGGAGAAAAGAGGAGGGAGGAGGAGGAGGAGGAGAACGGAGGAGGGAGGAGGAGGAGGAGAAGAAAGGAGGAAGTGGAGAAAAGAGGAAGAGGAGGAGGAGGAGAAAAGAGGAGGGAGAAGGAGGAGGAGGAGGAAGAGAAGGAGGAGGAGGAGGAGGAGGAGAAAGGAGGAGGAGGAGAAAAGAGGAGGGAGAAGGAGGAGGAGGAGGAGAAAGGAGGAAGCGGAGAAAGAGGAAGAGGAGGAGGAGGAGGAAGAGAAGGAGGAGGAGGAGGAGGAGAAAGGAGGAAATGAAGAAAGAGGAGGAGAAGGAGGAGGAGGAGGAGGAGGAGGAGGAGAAAAGAGGAGGGAGAAGGAGGAAGAGGAGGAGAAAGAAGGAAGCAGAGAAAGAGGAGGAGGAGGAGGAGGAGGAGGAGGAGAAAAGAGGAGGAGGGGGGCACTAAAAAATCACCTCCACATTTTCAACAGAAAATGAAAGTCCATCAACTGCTGATGGGAATTGACTACGCATTGAGAGGAATTCTGAAATAGTAACCCCTAACCTAAACATATCTGCAACCACACCCAGTTATCTATCACAAGCCAGAAACCATCAAGAGGGAAAAAATTGGTTTGCTCTAGTGATTAAGGCACCAAGCTAGAAACTTGAGAGTTCTAGCCCAAGGAAGGAGGAGGCAAGGGCAAAATCTTGCCAAGAAAACTTTAGAGACATGTGCAGGCAGTTGCCAGGAATCAAATACTGACTCAAAGGCACAAACAATATGCAGTATATCTATATACCTATACAGAATATTATCTATTTACCATTATCTTTTTAATCTATCTATCTATCCATCCATCTATCCATCATTATTTGTCTCTCTGTTTATCTAGGTTTCTGTCTAGATCTATCTATCTATCTATCTATCTATCTATCTATCTATCTATCTATCTATCTATCTATCTATCTATCTATCTATCTATCCATCATCCATCCATCCATCCATCCATCCATCCACCCATCCATCATTTATTTGTCTCTCTGTTTATCTAGGTTTCTGTCTCACTAACTAGCTTTATCTGTCTGTCTGTTTATATCATTAAATGTCTATCAATCTAGATTTGTCTAGCTCTGTATCTATCTGTCTATCTGTCTGTCTGTCAATAGATAGTTTTGATAGAACAATAGACAGAACATCTACCGTATTTTCCGGCGTATAAGACGACTGGGCATATAAGACGACCCTCCTCAGAGCCATTTAAGGCTCGTCAGAGCCTTATGGGCTGGTCTGCCTGGTTACAGGAGAATGAGACCCGGCGTATAAGACAACCCCCGACTTTTGAGAAGATTTTTGTGTGTTAGAAAGTAGTCTTATACGCAGGAAAATACAGTAGTTTGTTCAAAGAGAAAAATAAATAAGAAGATAGATGATGGATGGATGGATGGATGGATGGATGGATGGATGGATGGATGGATGGATGGATGGATGGTGGATGGATGGATGGAAGGAAGGGTAGGCAATCTCATAGCACAAATGCTTCAAAAACCACAAATATTTTCAGATCCATAAATCAAACTGGATGGCTTCTAAGGCTTCTGACCTTAACTCTACTCAGAAAAGCTGGTCTTGCAAGGCTGCTTATGTAGCATATGATATGCAGTAATTAAAGCTTTTAGAATCCTTTTCTCTTTTATGCCAATCCAAGTCAATTAGGATTGCAGGATTTGCCCTTCTCAAGAAGAGTGAACGTTCCATCTGATTTCTCTCCCCCCTTTTTTTAATGGGAAAAGCTTCATTTGCTCCGACCACCACCACCACCATGACAATTCACACGCAGTTCTAATGCAGTTGGTTTATTATTGGTTAGCGTGATATAATGTGAACCTGTCCATTATGGATTGAGATAAGCAAAGTCCGTTAGTTTGGTTTCTCCAACAAGGCATCATTTAAAATTCTTGGCTTTGAAAACATTGTCTGAACCAGGGGTGAAATCCAGCAGGTTCTGACAGGTTTTGGCGAACTGGTAGCGGAAATTTTGAGCAGTTCGGAGAACCGGCAAATACCACCTCTGACTGGTCCCAGAGTGGGGTGGGAATGGAGATGATGCAATATCCTTCCCCTGGAGAGGGGAGGGAATGGAGATTTTGCAGTATCCTTCCCCTGGAGAGGGGAGGGAATGGAGATTTTGCAGTATCCTTCCCCTGGAGTGGGGTGGGAATGGAGATTTTGCAGTATCTTTCCCCTGCCATGCCCACCAAGCCATGCCCACAGAACGGGTAGTAAAAAAAAATTGGATTTCGTCACTGGTCTGAACCCAACCACAGGGATATCTAAAACAGGGTCTGGGATTTGGTATGCTGGATAAATTAAGTTCATGTGGTTTATTTGATAGCCGTGATTATCGGCTATCAAAGCTAATAAGCCATGATTAGTTGCGTTCTCTCTGGTTGCTTTGAAGGCTTCCCACCATCACCTACTCGTCGGTACACAAGATTCCTTCTGGTGGGACTTCAAAGAACTTCTTCTGAAGATTCAGCACAGCCCACCTGCTTGAAGCTCACCTGGGCTGAAGAGAAGATGTGAGAAGATTCTTGGGGGGATGCAACTGTGAACAAGGCAAAGTGGGTAGACTTTGATCCCATATCTACAAAGACTGTTCAACATACATCGAATTCTGTGTGTGTGTGTGTGTGTGTGTGTGTGTCCCTTCCCCCTCCCTCTCTCTCCTCTTTCTGTCCCTCTCTTTTTTTCTCTCTCTCTCCCTTTCTGTCCCCCCTCTCTCTCCTTTTCTCTCTCTCCCTTTTTCTCCCTTCCTCTCTCTCTCCTCTTTCTGTCCCTCTCTTTCTCTCTCTCTCCCTCCCTTCCTCTCTCTCTCTCTCTCTCTCCTCTTTCTGTCCCTCTCTTTCTCTCTTTCTCTCTCTCCCTTTCTGTCCCCCCTCTCTCTCCTTTTCTCTCTCTCCCTTTCTTTCCCTTCCTCTCTCTCTCGTCTTTCTGTCCCTCTCTTTCTCTCTCTCTCTCCCTTTCACACCCTTCCTCTCTCTCTCTCTCTGTTTCTCCCTTTCTCTCTTTTTTAATATATTTTATTATGTTTCTCCCTTTCTCATCTTCCCTCCTTTTCTCTCCCTCTTCCTCTCTCTCTCCCTTTCTTTCTCTCCCTTCCTCTCCCTTTCTCTCCCTTTCTCTCCCCCTCCCTCCCGCTTTCTCTCTGTCTCCTCCCTCCCTCTTTCTTTCTCTCTCCCTGTCTCTCTCCCTTTCTCTCCCTTCCTCTCTCCCGCCCTCTGTGTCTCTCTTTCTTTCTCTCTCCCTCTCGCTCTGTCTCTCTCCCTCCCTCTCCTTTCTCTCTCTCCCTCCCTCCCTGCTCCCTCAAATATTCCTTGTCTCAATTTAATCACCAGATGGAGCCCTCCAATTTTCCTATATATGTACTCCTCCACTTACAACAGTTCATTTAGTGGCCAAAGTTACAACGGCACAGGAAAAGGTGAATTATGACCATTTTTCACACTTATGACCACTGCAGCATCTCCATGCTCATGTGATTTTCATTAGGGTACTTGACAGCTGGTTCATATTTATGACGGTTGCAATGTCCCTGGGGAGGGGCGGGGGGGGGGGGAGAAGGTCATGTGATCACTTTTTGCAATCTTCTGACAAGCCAAGTCCATGGGGAAAGCCAAATTCGCTTAACAACCGTGTTCCTAATTTAACACGGTTAAATATACACCCTGTTCCAGGGGTGAAATCCAGCAGGTTCTGACAGGTTCGGGAGAACCGGTAGCGGAAATTTTGAGTAGTTCGGGGAAACGGCAAATGCCACCTCTGGCTGGCCCCCGAGTGGGGTGGGAATGGAGATTTTGCAGTATCCTTCCCCTGCCATGCCCACCAAGCCACGCCCACCAAGTCACACCCACAGAACCAGTAGTAAAAAAAAAATCGGATTTCACCACTGCCCTGTTCCTTGTATGTATTAATCCCTTTTCGAAGGAGATCTAGATATTACCCCCCAAGGCTCATCATGGTCACATTTGATCCCAGAGGGTGCGCCCCTCCCCCATCCCACTAAAAGCATCAGAAGAAGACCCCAAGGGAATGTACAAGTGGGGTGCAGAAAGGAGAACATGGAGGAAAAAGACTAAAAGAGTTTAGAATGGCACAGTTTCTCGTCCCTGAAGAATATATGAAGGAGCCTGGATAGCTCAGCAGGCTAAAAGCATTGTGATTAACACCAGCTGTCTGCAATTACTGTAAGTTCGAATCTCCCCAGGCTCAAGGTTGACTCAGCCTTCCATCCTTTCTAAGGTAGGTAAATTGAGGACCCAGTTTGTGGGGGGCAATAAGCTGACTTTGTATAAATATACAAAAAGTATGAAGGCTATTGCTTAACGGATTGTAAGCCGCCCTGAGTCTCCGGAGAAGGGCGGAATATATATATTGGGGGATGGGGGAGAAGAGAGGGAGGGAGGGAGAAAGACGAGACTGTAGGGGAGAATTCAGAAACGCAAGAAAAGGAAGAACTTGCCAAGCAAAGCCACTTACACACAAGGACGGCAGCATTTCCATCCTACCTTTGCTGTCGCCACATCAGATGTCTCCATGCTTTCTGCTTGGCCTGTCAGTCAACCAGGAGCGAGGGGGAGGGGCGAGGAGAAAGGGGGAAAGAAGGGAAAAGAGAACGTGAGGTGAGGTGGCAGTTAAGGAAAAGACACAAGAGTTGTGCATAGATGGATAAAGAGCTGGAGGAGGAGGAAGAGGAGGAGTAGAAAGCAAGCTGTCTGGCCATTCGGGGGGGAGGGTAAGGGTGTGGGTCAGACAAGGCCTGGGAAGGAGGCCTGGCATGATCTGAAAAGGAGCAGGGGGGAAGCAGAGGCTCCTACGATCAGAGGCTGAGCCTCACGAGAGACACTGTTCCAGCTGCAAACAGATGTTTCTCGGGGCTTCCTTGGGTGGGGTGGGGGAGCAAAGTTCTAACGTGCAGGGGAGAGGAAGCATCTCCTCCTCGCTGTCCCAACTTCTCCATCCACAGAGTTTTCGGGGAAACGGACGAGTCCCTGGCCTTCTTTGGAAAGGAAGAGAGATGACTGCCAGGCCAGGCTTAGCGATGGAAATGCTCAAGAAGCAAGAGGAGAAATAGGAAGGGAGAAGGTGGGGGGGGGCAACTTGAAGGAAGGAAGGAAGGAAGGAAGGAGGGAAGAAGAGAGAAGGAAGGAAAGAAAGAAAAGAAAGAAAAGAGGAAGGGGGAGGGAGTGAGAAGGAAGGAGAGAAGAAAGGAAGAAAAAAGAAAGGGAGGGAGAGAGAGAGGGAGGGTGGAAGGGAGAAGGAAGGAAGGAAAGAAAGAAAGAAAAGAAAGAAAAAGAGGGAGGAGGAGGGAGGGAGGGAGGGAGAGGGTTGGGAGGGAAGAAGAGTGAAGGAAGGAAGGAAGGAAAAAGAAAGAGGGAGAGAGAGAGATGGAGGGAAGGAGGGAGGGACAAGGAAGGAAGGAAGGAGAGTGAGTGAAGAAGGGAGAAAGAGGAAGGGAGAAGAAGGAAGGAAGGAAAAGGAAGGAAGAAGGAAGGGAGAGAGTGAGGAAGGGAGAAAGAGGAATGGAGAAGGAAAAGGAAGGAAGGAAGGAAGGAAGGAAAGTGAATGAGTGAGGAAGGGAGAAAGAGGAAGGAAGGAAGGAAGGAAGGAAGGAAGGAAGGAAGGAAGGAAGGAAGGAAGGAAGGAAGGAAGGAAGGAAGGAAGGAAAGGCAGAAGGTCATGAGAAAAGCCACAAAGGTGCTGGCGAATGTAGAAGGAACTGATCAGCATAACTCAAAGATGCTTTAAAAGGGAACAGAAAGGAGAAGGAGGGAGGAAGAGGAAGGAGAGGAAGAGGAAGTGGAGGCAGGAGGTCTTTATCATCCATACTACGAAGACCAGGCAAAGAAAACCCAACCCACCTCATCCTCCCCTCCACCCAAAAAACACCTACTGAACTGGTCCTTCCCTTCCACCAGCCTTGCCCCGGGCACTGAAAAAGATCAAGTCATCCTTTCAGGTAAAAAAAAAGAAAAAACAAAAACAAAAATCGTTGGAGAAGGAGGGTCTCTGCAGCAGAAGCCCCGCCTTTCCCAGCCAGTCCAAGCCTCCCATTGGCGGAGCCAAAATGACTTCATCCAGCCCTATTCATCATCCCGGATTTTCTCACCCCGCAGGGGATTCAGCATTTCTCCACCTTCGCCCGGATGGCAGTTCCTCTTCCTGTCCTACTTTCCAGCGGCGCGTGAGAGGATGCTCACAAGAGCCGGGCTCCAGAAATGGAGGAGCTCAACTCTTAAAAACAGACCCAGAGAGCAAAAATAACGCTTAAGTGTTAAGTGTTGGTGGGTGGGAATGGAGATGCCCAGCGGCTGCAGAGGAAGATGCCTTCTTCTTTGGACCGTTTTGTTTTCTCTTGCAAACGTAAATAGTTAGCGTCTCTAAATTCCACCCCCCACACACATACACTTCTTTTTTCCCTTCTCAAAAATCCACCCCTTTCATAAAATCTGCAACCTGGGATGAGTTTTCTTAAACTTTTTTGTGGTTAGTTGCAAAGTCATGTCCGACCCATTGCTACCCCATGCTCAACATTCCTCCAAGCCTTCCTGTCCTCTACCATCCTCTGGAGTCCATTTAAACTCACGCCGACTGCTTCAGTGACTCCATCCAGCCACCTCATTCTCTGCCGTCCTCTTCTTTTGCCCTCAATCTTTCCCAGCATTAGGCTCTTCTTCAGTGTGTCCTTCTTCTCATTAGGTGGCCAAAATATTTGAGTTTCATCTTCAGGATCTGGCCTCCTAAAGAACAGTCAGGGTTGATCTCCTCTAGAACTGACTGGTTGGATCGCCTTGCAGTCCAAGGGACTCGCAAGAGTCTTCTCCAGCACCGGAGTTCAAAGGCCTCCATTCTTTGGCGCTCAGCCTTTCTTATGGTCCAACTTTCCCAGCCATCCATTGCAACTGGGAAAACCATCGCCTTGACTATACGCACTTTTGTTGGCAGGGTGATGTCTCTGCTTCTTAGTATGCTGTCTAAATTCTTAAACATTGAAGGATGCCTAATTTGGAAGAAATCACCTTGCAAGTCCTTTCCTCACTATCTAATGTTGGAAGCTAGCACCCACCCCTCTCCTAGGAAAATGAAATATTTGAGGAAATATTAAAAGGGCAGAACATTCCTCCTAAAAGGGAGGCAAAAACTCACCCCGCACACACATTTGTCAATGGGCCATTAAGGCCTGAGCCAGTCCATTCTACATAACAAAGATCTACCTCCTTCAGGCAGAGCCATTGAATTATCCTTCCTTGCATCACCCAGCAAGATTCAACCAAACTTAGCACACAGGCAACCTACAAAGCTAGCCATGACCTCTGACGGCAACCAATCAGGATACTTTTTCCTGTGCCCCAGGAAGAAGTTCAAAGCCAGAGAGGGTATAAAACCCGGCGATTCTCAGCACCTCCGCCCTTTTTCTTCTTCATCCAACATCTTCAAGGCATGTGATCCATTAAAATCATATTTCCAGACAGCCACCAGGTTTCCAGTGTCTTTTTCCCCACTTGGAACTGAACCCAGAAAGATACTTCTTCCAACACTAGATAAGGGGTGTCAAACTTGATTTCATTGGGGGCCACATCAGGGTTGTGTTTGACCCTTGGGGGGGCAGGGGGGACATGGCCAGGCCAACATCATTTGTGTCCGGGAGGCCTGTGGTTGCCCGAGCACTTTGCCAGTGAAAACAGGCTCCCGAGCTCCGTTTTCAGCTGTGATGGCCTCCTGCAACCCTCTCCAGCGAAAATCCTCTCCCAAGCTCCATTTTCACTGGCAGAGGCACTATGGACCGATCCTTTGCTGTTTCCAGAGCTGCCCCGTGGGCCAGATCTAAGCACCCCACAGGTCAGATCCTGGCCCCCGGGCCTTGAGTTTGACACCTCTGATCTAGATCATAAGCTTGTTCAGACAGAAGTCACTTTCCTTCACGATCCTCACAACTTCATTGATTAGACTAAAACGGGTTTAGGGCAGGGGTGAAATCCAGCAGGTTCTAACAGGTTCTGGAGAACTGGTAGCGGAAATTTTGAGCAGTACAGAGAACCGGCAAATACCACCTCTGGCTGGCCCCCGAGTGGGTGGGAAAGGAGATTTTGCAGTATCCTTCCCCCAGGAGTGGGGAGGGAATGGGGATTTTGCAGTATCCTTCCCCTGGAGTGGGGTGGGAATGGAGATTTTACAGTATCCTTCCCCCAGGAGTGGGGAGGGAATGGGGATTTTGCAGTATCCTTCCCCCAGGAGTGGGGAGGGAATGGGGATTTTGCAATATCCTTCCCCCAGGAGTGGGGAGGGAATGGAGATTTTGCAGTATTCTTCCGCTGGAGTGGGGTGGGAATGGAGATTTTGCAGTATCCTCCCCCCAGGACTGGGGAGGGAATGGGGATTTCGCAGTATCCTTCCCCTGGAGTGGGGAGGGAATGGGGATTTTGCAGTATCTTTCCCCTGCCGCGCCCACCAAGCCACGCCCATCAAACCACGCCCACAGAACCAGTAGTAAAAGAAATTGAATTTCACTACTACTTGGAGGTCTTTTGGTTCAACCACCTGCCCAGCCAGGAGTCTCTACATCATTCTGGACAAATGCATATTCGATCTCTTCTTAAAAACCTCCAGTCCTATTTCACAAAGCTAAGCTTTCCTCTCTGTTCTTATTGAAAAAATACACAATCTAGAAAATGTTTGTATATGACTTGGACTTCCGAAGAATGTGTTCTCTGCATGTCAATGAAGGAGGAAGAGCGGGTGGGCGGAGTCTCGCGCTGCCGTCACTACCGGTTCTTCGAACCACGCACCGCCATCGCTACCGATTCGGTCGAACTGGTCCGAACCGGTAGCATTTCACCCCTGATACAACCAGATATTTCTTAAATTACGATGATGGTAGTTGTGGCAATCCTAATTAGCAACTGGGGTTCAAAAACTGATATTGTTCCAAACACCTCTGGGGGAAAGAAAAGAAAAAAAAAGAGAGAGAGAGAGAGAGCAAGCAATTGTATAAGAAGCTTGCAATCCCCTTGGTTACATTTCTAATAGTAGGTAATTACAAAGACAGCCTTTTCTCGTGAGAAAAGATGGAACATCAAGGCACGATCTTTAGCTGCAAAGATCTGAAGCCATAAATAACACTCAATGTTATTATCCTCTTCATTTGCCCCTGAACAACATCTGCAAGATGCCTCTTGATTCGGCATGAGGGTTTCTTGAGAAAATTCACCTGCCTTGCGTAGAATTCTCAGAAAGAAAAAAAACCATTATTTTATCAACACCTACATCTTTTCCCTCAAAGAGTGAAATGGATAAATTTACTGGAAATTTACTCAGATCAGAGGTGGCACAGTTTGAGGTTCCCATAAGACTCAGAAATAGGACACCCAAATCCTAAAAATAATACCATGAGTTATAAATACTTCCAGATACAGAGTTAGATAAGTATTACGGGTCGATTTTTCCCCCCAAATCCTGGTTAACCCTACTTAGGAACTGCTAGGCTGGCAGAAGCTGGGACAAGTCACAGGAGCTCACTCCGTTATGGGGTGCTAGGGATTCGAACCGCTGAACTGCCGACCTTTCGATCTACAAGCTCAGCGTCTTAGCCACTGAGCCACCGCGTCCCCTTAGGAAATGAATATAGAAGTACCCAAAAATAATCATTAGAGAACAAAGCCAATGCATCTTATCTGAATCAGTCAGTCAGCTTCAGCCTTGAAGTTTCTATTATTTGAAAAGCAAACCCAAACCCAGATTTTTGAACAAAAAAACTGCCTTTCCTTGATTTGGGGGCATCTTGAGGATCCATTCCCTCACCATTCAATGGTTCACTGGGCATGGCATGCTCAGAAGCCACTGGCAGAGGCAGACAAGCGCAGCTTCAAAGCCCTGATAGGCACATCACTTCCGATACTTGGCTTGAAGCCCTGAGGCAGAAGCATCTCACCTCCGGTGCTCAAAACAGAGCTCTTGGCCAGATGATGCCTGTTTTCCCCAGCCCTATTAATCAAAGTTTGGTAGACATATGTATTCTATTTTCTATGTTCCGTTTTCACTGGGTTACTACTGTCAACTGCAGATGTACTCACAGGGAGGGAGGGAGGGAGGGAGGGAGGGAGGGAGGGAGGGAGGAAGGAAGGAAGGAAGGAAGGAAGGAAGGAAGGAAGGAAGGAAGGAAGGAAGGAAGGAAGGAAGGAAAAGACAGAATGACAAAGAGAGAGAGAGAGGAGGGAGGGAGGGTGGGTGGGAGGAAGGAAGGAAGGAAGGAAAAGACAGGAACAGAAAGAAAGAGAGAGAGAGAGAGAAAGAGGAGGGAGGGAGGGAGGGAGGGAAGGAAGGAGGGAAGGAAGGAAGGAAGGAAGGAAGGAAGGAAGGAAGGAAGGAAGGGAAAAAGAAAGAAAAAGAAAGGAAGGAAAGAAAGAGAGAGAAAGAAAGAAAGAGAAAGAAAAAGAAAGGAAGAGAGAAAGAAAAAAGAGAAAAAGGAAAAAAGGAAAAGAAAGGAAAGGAAAGAAAGAGAAAGAAAGGGAGAGAGAGAAAGAAAGAAAAAAGAAAAAGAAAGAGAAAAAGAAAGAAAGGAAAAGGAAAGGAAAGGAAAGAGAGAGAGAGAGAGAGAAAGAAAGAAAAAGAAAGAAAGAAAAAAGAAAGAAAGAGAAAAAGAAAGAAAAAGAAAGGAAAGAGAGAGAGAAAAGAGAAAAAGAAAGGAAAGAAAGATTCTATTCTTTTGTGAAATCCTTTGGTTAGAGCCCGCTGAGCTGGCTATCCTATCCCAAAAGGCAAAACAATACACCATTTAAAAGAGAGAAATTCGACAGAAGGGAATATTTGTCATTCAGATTTGGATTTTGGAGTGCCTGATGCTCTCTGAGCTTGGTGGTTTTCTCACGGACGTTTCATTACCCAACTAGGCAACGTCATCAGTGCTAGCAACCAGGAAAGCACCAGCACCGAGCACTCCACAGAGAGAATGTCCATTTCCAGCCGGATCGTCTGCAATTACTTTGTGAGACAAATAATGCAGCAGAGAGAAATTGTTCAAAATAAATAATTCAAGAGAGAGAGAGGGGGGTGGGGAAGGGACACGGCAGCAAAGCTTTATCCAGAGCCAAGGAGGAAGAGATCTCACCCTACGGCAAGATGGGCGGCCAATAAATTTGATCATGGAAATTTAAAAAAATTGAAAGTTTGGCACAATGCTCTTTGGGGGTAGCAGGCAGGGAGAGGAGGGGAAAAGCCGGAGGGCGATGCAAAGGAGAAGGGAAGGACCAGGTGATGGGAAAGGCTGACCTTGTTAGAGTGCCTGATGTAGTGAGATTGCACATGCTCCCATTTTACCACCCGACGGGCATCCGGCTGATCAGAAAGCAAGGAGATGGAAGAGGACCATGAGCAGAAGACAAGCGGAGGGGTGCCGAGATCTCAGTGGCGAAAAGTGCAAAACTCTTGTCTTGCCTTTTGAGAAACACAGAACAACTGGAACCCTCTGCCCCACCCACCCACCCAAGAGCACAGCAACCCAACCCCAAAAGAGAAAAATGAAAAGTAGCCTCTTAATTCCAAGGGATTGCTTGGATCGTACCCCCAGCCAAACCTAAACTGCTGGTATTTTTTTTTCTCTTTTTTCCTTTTCTTTTCTTTCTTTTTTTTCTTTCTTTCTTTCTTTCTTTCTTTCTTTCTTTCTTTCTTTCTTTCTTTCTCCCTCTCCCTCTCTCTCTCTTTCTTTTCTTTCCTTTCCTTTCTTTTTCTTTCTTTCTTTTTTCTTTTTTCTTTTTCTCTTTCTTTCTTTCTCTCTTTTTCTTTCTCTCTCTCTTTCTTTCCTTTCTTTTTCTTTTTCTTTCTTTCTTTCTCTATTTCTTTCCTTTCGTTCTTTTTCTTTCTTTTTCTTACTCTTTCTTTCTTTCTCTCTCTCTTTCTTTTTCTTTCTTTCTTTCCTTTCTTTTTCTCTTTTCTCTCTCTCTTTCCTTTCTTTTTCTTTCTTTTTCTCTTTCTTTCTTTTTTCTTTCTTTCTTTTTCTTTCTTTCTCTCTCTCTCTCTTTCTTTCCTTTCCTTTTCCTTTCTTTCTTTTTCTCTTTCTTTCTTTCTTTTTTCTTTCTTTCTCTCTCTCCCTTTCTTTCTCTTTCTTTCCTTTCCTTTCTTTTCCTTTCTTTCTTTTTCTCTTTTTCTTTCTTTCTCTCTTTCTTTCTTTTTCTTTCTCTTTCTTTCTCTCTCTTTCTTTCCTTCCTTTCTTTCTTTTTCTTTCTTTTTCCTTTTCTCTTTCTTTCTTTCTTTCTTACTTTCTTTCTTCCATGAAGTTTGAAAAATACTTTTTTTAAAAAAAGACACTCACGTCTCAGCCCCCAGGGCAAGGCAGAGAAAACAGCTTCCGAAAGCTGGCCTTGTCCGTTTAATATTTTTCTTCCGCTCACTCTTTGCCTTTTTTGCCGAAGGAGCAATGTTAAAGCCACAGTTGCCTTTGGATATCTTTTTCAGGAGAGTTGCTAGTGATGTCGTTGACAGGCGCAGGTTAAAATTTGCAAAAACAGAGTTCCCAAGACACCCAAGGCCGAGCTGCAGAGACGTTCAAAAGAAGAGTAAAGCCCCAAAGCGTTGGAAGTTCGGAATCAAATCCAGGACCGGGAGTAGCCAAACGAGAAAAAGTTCATCTTGAGATGTTTCTCCAATCCCGTCATGACGTCCTTCCTTATCGTGTTTTGGTGTTCAGCGCCAACGCTGTCTCTTTGCACACCCCTGCCTCTCCAAGGAGCACAGGGAAGACTTTGATTGTCAGCAAAATTAATTCACGAAAATAAAAATATGAATGAGGAAGCAGCTTTGGCAAAAGGGAGGGATCCTTTTCAAAGAGGGTCGTTGGCCCTCAGCTCCATCCCGCTGTGCTGTGTTTCTTCTCCAAGCAAGTCCAGATGAGCAAACGAAACCAGGTGACTTGGGCAGTTCCTTTCCATCTCCTGGTTGCTGACTCATTCGGAAGGCCGATGTTCTTCCATCCCATCAAACCCTATCAGCGCAGAGCTGACAGCCCTCTCCAGAGGATGAGGCTTAAGGGCCGCGGTGCAGAGAGCATCTTCCAAGATGTCGCAAGAAGGAGAAAGTACCCAATCTTGAAGAAGGTGGGAGGAATGAAGAAGGCCGGGCAGAAAGTCTACCTTTAAGCTTCCCAGCAAGGCAACTGTGACATCGCCCACAAAACCACAGCCTTACCCATTGCCACTTGACTGGTTCTCCATCCTCTGAACCGATCGCAGGAAGGTAGCTGTGGGGAGCATTCACTACAATGAAGTCAAGTGTGAGTGATTTACCAGCAGGTTTCCCACGATGTGAAGGACTTGCTCTGCCCTTGAGTGATGGGGAAGGGGGGGGAGGTAAGGGAGGAGGGAGGGAGGGGGGCCTGTCTGTCTGTTCAGGGTCACATGATGTTCAGGAAGCTATTATGCCGAAATCAGATATCTGGCTCTCTCGTTCTATGACTTGCTGCATCAAATGTTCTTTTGGGAGATGCATGGCAATGCATGTTGTATTGTTTCTGGGCTTTGTGGTGGCTTTTTTTAAAAACAAAAAGTCTATTGCCGTTTTAAAAATAAAACAAGCATACACAAATGCCATCCTCCCTCCTTCGGGGAGGTGTGTTTAAGACACACGAACACAGTCACGAGTAGAAGTTCAGGGGTGAAATCCAGCAGGTTCTGACAGGTTCTGGAGAACCAGCAGTGGAAATTTTGAGTAGTTCGGAGAACCGGCAAACACCACCTCTGGCTGGCCCCAGAGTGGGGTGGGAATGGGGATTTTGCAATATCCTTCCGCCTGGAGTGGGGAGGGAATGGAGATTTTGCAGTATCCTTCCCCTGCCACGCCCACCAAGCCACTCCCACAGAACCGGTAGATGAAAAAATTTAGGTTTCACCCCTGAGACAGTTGCAACGTTAATGAAACCTAACGGAGGAGAAGGTCTCACCAGCGAAATGGAAAACTTGAGAAGGAACTGACAGCCAAACCAATTGCCATCTCTGCAAATATATATACATATCATCACTTAATTTCCACGGCAGTTTGCCACCATGTTGAACATAAATTGTTCTCTTAAAAGTACTTTTTTTAAAAAAAAACAACATTTAAATATTGTTTCCACAGTATGCTGTATTATAATCCGCAAGGTAGACCAGCCAAATAGAACACAGAAATGATAAATACATAAATGAGAATCTATTCCGAAGCAGAACACCCAGATTCAGTCACAGCTTTGTTCCATATAGTATCGATCTTGTGAACTCTCAACTTTCCTCTTTCCACTATGTATTCAAAATGGACATTAATTAATATATATTTATATACTAGCTGGACGCCCATGCTTCGCTACGAAACTCATGTGCTCAGGCTTGATAATTTGACACTTACAGCCTGAAACTTAATGTAGAATGGGTTAACTCCGTAGCATCAGTGTGTGTTAATATAATGCAACTGGCAGTTGGAACAGAGGGGGGATGGAGAATAGAATGTCCCAGCCTGCAGCATCCATCGGTGTTCATCTAGCTAGCATCCTGTCAGTGTGTGAGAGAGTTGAGGGGTGTCTGGAAACTCAAACAGTATTTGCTGTGTGAGCAAGAAGGAGACAGGAAGGAGGCTGGCTTAGCTCCACTGTTCTGTAGTAAAGCTGCTTGCTGCTGTGAAAGTAAAACTGAAAGTGAAACTCCTCTCCTCTGCTTGTGTTTTTGCATTTGGAACAGATTTCTTTTGAGGTGGGGAGGGGGATCCTTAGCATCAAAGCGTGTTAATAATAATATAGCAAATACTAATGCTCTGATGGCCATTTCGAAAAATCCTTTCTTAGAGAGCACCTAGAAGCCAAGAGGAACAAACGTGGCAAATTTCAACTTTGTAGGCTTTACATGGTACCTACAAGCTTTGTTTACCTTAGGGCCTCGCCAAGACTAAATCTGGCACAAGGAGGGGCAAATAAGTCAAAATGCAACAGGTAAACGATGTAGGTGGTACCTGTCTCAATAGTAGTAACTGTGAGAGAGATCTTGGAGTCCTAGTGGACAACCATTTAAATAGGAGCCAGCCGTGTGCAGCAGCTGCCAAAAAAGCCAACACAGTTCTCGGCTGCATAAACAGAGGGATAGAATCAAGATCACGTGAAGTGTTAATACCACTTTATAATGCCTTGGTAAGGCCACACTTGGAATACTGCATCCAGTTTTGGTCGCCACAATGTAAAAAAGATGTGGAGACTCTAGAAAGAGTGCAGAGAAGAGCAACAAAGATGATTAGGAGACTGGAGGCTAAAACATATGAAGAACGGTTGCAGGAACTGGATATGTCTAGTCTTATGAAAAGAAGGACTAGGGGAGACATGATAGCTGTCTTCCAATATTTGAGGGGCTGCCCCAGAGAAGAGGGAGTCAAGCTATTCTCCAAAGCACCAGAAGGCAAGACAAGAAGCAATGGGTGGAAACTAATCAAGGAGAGAAGCAACCTAGAACTAAGTCGAGAAATTTCCTGATAGTGAGAACAATTCATCAGTGGAAAGGCTTGCTTCCAAAAATTGTGGATGTTCCAACACTGGAAGTTTTTAAGAAGAGATTGGCCAATCATTTGTCTCAAACGATATAGGGTTTCCTGCCTAAGCAGGGGGTTGGACTAGACAACCTCCAAGGTCCCTTCCAACTCTGTTATTCTATTCTATTCTAAAATGGAGCCCACGATCATGCAATCCAAGCCTCACAACGTTTTGGGGAGATTGGATTGGCACATCAATCCTTGGGAAGCCTTGCTTCTCCCACACACTGGTTTATGTAAACGCTTTCTTCTTTCTGCTCGCTCAGCAAAGCTAAATTTCCGATGTGGTTAACTGGTTCTGTGAAGCCACCCTATAATTCCATTGTATTTTTAGTTCTCCCTTCCAGGCTCTCAATGCACCGAAATCATTTTGTTAATTTATTTATTTATTTATTTATAAGAAACATCTTCGCTCTCCTACGGCCTTTTCCGACATTCACCTCTACACCGTAGCCATCGGAAATCTGCAGCCCAAGATAATTAAAAACATATGGCTCTCTCTGAAAAAGCAGAGGAGGAGGAAGGAGGAAGGAAAACAAACTGCAGATGTTTTATCGTGGAGAGATTACCTTGAAACTGCAGAGATTGAGAGATGCAGGAAGCCAAAGGGCATCATACATTTCTTTTTTCTCTGTAGGGTTATCTTCTGGGTATGTGATATATTGCACTTCTATAAGATAACAGAATAACAGAGTTGGAAGGGACCTTGGAGGTCTTCTAGTCCAACCCCCTGCTTAGGCAGGAAACCCTACACCACATCAGACCAATGGTTATCCAACATCTTCTTAAAAACTTCCAGTGTTGGAGCATTCACAACTTCTGGAGGCAAGTTGTTCCACTGATTAATTGTTCTCACTGTCAGGAAATTTCTCCTTAGTTGCAGGTTGCTTCTCTCCTTGAATAGTTTCCATCCATTGTTTCTTGTCCTGCCTTCAGGTGCTTTGGAGAATAGCTAGACTCCCTCTTTTTGGGGGAAGCCCCTGAGATATTGGAAGACTGCTATCATGTCTCCCCTAGTCCTTCTTTTCATTAAACTAGACCTATCCAGTTCCAGCAACTGTTCTTCATATGTTTTAGCCTCTAAATCAGCTTTGTTGCTCTTCTCTGCACTCTTTCTAGAGTCTCAACATCTTTTTTTTACATCGTGGCAACCAAAACTGGATGCAGTATTCCAAGTGTGGCCTCATCAAGGCCTTATAAAGTGGTATTAACACTTCACGTGATCTTGATTTTATCCCTCTGTTTATGCAGCCTAGAACTGTGTTGGCTTTTTTTGGCAGCTGCTGCAAATGGATGGCTCGTATTTAAAAGAACCCTGAAGCATTTTTTAAACTTTCCAGGAAACTCAAATGATCTATTTCAAAATTATTTTAGAGCAAAACTTCAGCGTTAATGAGCTGGCAACTGCTACTCAAACACATCCAAAAGGTTTCTGCCTTTTGGCAGAATCTCAGAAGGGATTAACAAAAACAATGGATTTGTAACACCTTACAATTGCTAATTGATGAGGTATTTGTAATCGGTCTCACATGCCCGCATCTGAATAACTCCATTCTTTCTCTCCTCTTCCCTCCCTCCCCCCCCCCCATTTGCCTGATCCCCCTTTCAATTCCCTTTTCAAATCCTTTTTATCCCATCCACAGGTGTGAGGAAGTGAGCTGTTAAGTCTATGGCAGGGGTCTCCAAACTTGGCAACTTTAAGACTTGTGGATTTCAACTCCTTGAATTCCTCAACCAACAAAGTAAATCTGGCTGAGGAATTCTGGGAGTTGAAGTCCACAAGTCTTAAAGTTGCCAAGTTTGGAGACCTCTGGTCTATGGAGATCCTCAATCATCCCAAAGGTGCTTTTTCCCAAAAGGCAACTGGTCTTCACTCTACCATCCCCAACATATCATCATCATCATCCAGCCTTGGTTTGTAAGATGAAGAAACCACACTAAATGTTTACTCATTCCATTGATTGACAGTTCTTATGGGTCTTCCTAATGTCCATTATGGAGCTACACCTTTGACGTTCCTACATCTTTGAAGCTACATCTTGAAGGCTATGAGTTGGATCCTAGGTAAGGTAAAGGTAAAGGTTCCCCTCGCACATATGTGTTAGTCGTTCCTGACTCTAGGGGTCGTTGCTCATCTCCGTTTCAAAGCTGAAGAGCCAGCGTTATCCGAAGACATCTCTGTGGTCATGTGGCCAGCATGACTAAATGCCAAAGGCACATGGAACACTGTTTACCTTCCCACCAAAGGTTACTATTAATCTTACCATCGTTCCCATCACCCATCTCCTCCCACTTCTGACTGTATGACTGTAACTTTGTTGCTGGTATCATTTGTCCCCTAGGACTATCATTAAGTGTTGTACCTTATGATTCTTGATGAATGTATCTTTTCTTTTATGTATGTAGGAAGTTAGCACCCACCCCTTTCCAAAAAGAATGAAATATTTTAGGGAATATTAAAAAGGCAGAATATTATGTTTCCCTAGATGAGAAATGGAGAAGCATGTTTTAAAGATGAAGCAGTTCCCATCTTTTTCCCCCCATCTCACCCTTTGTCAATGGGCCAGAGGCAGAAACTCAATTCCCTCCCATCTTTGTCAATGGACCATCATCTGCAACACAATAGGACCCATTTAGCAACAGAAACTAACACAATAGGACCCATCTAGCAACAGAAACTAACCACATGGCACCGGGGAAGATGACATCAACCAGCAAGGCTAGCTAAGACCCCCACCCCCTGGGAGGCTGACAACCAATCAGGATACTCTTTCGGGGCCTCGGGAAGTTCAAAGCCACAGAGGGCATAAAACCAAGGCACCCTTGGCATCACTGCCCTTTTCTACTCAGGAACTCAAGCCATGTGATCCTGTCCACCATTAAAACCATTTTTCCAAGCAGCCACCATGTTTCCAGTGTCTTTTTCCCCACTTGGAGCTGAACCCAGAAGGATATTTCTTCTAACAATTACACTGAGACCATATGCACCAAAGACAAATTCCTTATGTGTCCAACCACACTTGGCCAATGAAAAAAATCTATTCTATTCTATTCTATTCTATTCTATTCTATTCTATTCTATTCTATTCTATTCTATTCTATTCTATTCTATTCTATTCTATTCTATTCTATTCTATTCCATTCCATTCCATTCCATTCCATTCCATTCTAATTTCTCAGAAACTCTGGGCCACGATCTTTACAATTCCCCACCCCGACATGCCACAAACTGGGCGGAAGCCAACTCAAGACTACGGTAAGTGACCGTAGTCACTTACCAAGTTTGTGATAAATTTCAAACTTCAGCCGCCCCCTCAGTTCATCTGTCTCTTAAACCACAATCCTCCAGGCGATCTGATTGTAAATTACCAACAATTACCAGAACTAGAGTGTGTGAACTGCATGGCTGCCTTGAAGCATGCTGTGTGGGAGAGATATAATGCAAATATTTAACCACAATTGACTCAACCGATGGGGGGGAAATTCACGGCAGCAAAAGGCCATTGCTGGGCCATGAGGTTTTTCCCGCATCGTTTCTCTATGCTTAGTCACCTCCTCGGACATCTACAGGTAATCCTCGATTTACGTCATTGGGAAAAAAGTGAGTTATGACCATTTTTCACACTATTGCAACATCCCCGTGGTCATGCCCGTGATCCCCATAATCGAAATTCAGATGCTTGGCAACTGACTCACATTTGGTTGATGGTTGCAATGCCCCTGGGCTATGTGATCCTCTCGTATGGTTCACTTAACAACCATATGACTCATTTAACGACTGTGGCAAGAAAGGTCATACAATGGAAAAAAACTAACTTAACAAATGTCTTGTTTAGCAAACATACATTTTGGGCTCAATTGTGGTGGTAAATTCAAGGACTAGGCATTCAGAACTGTAGAATCTTCTCCTGCTTGGATGGGGGGTTAGTCTAGATGACCTACACGGTCCCTTCCAAATCTGTTAATCTGCATACTAATCTGGAGGAGAAGGGAAACATTTTCAAGGGGAAAAAAACCAAGAAAATCCAGTTTTTTTTCTGTAAAAAGTTCCTTTGGGTTTTATTCAGAACTATGGAAGCTTCTTGGATGAGAAGCGAAATGTTTTTAAGGGGAAAAAAACCAGATAAATCCAGTTTATTTTGGGAAAAAAAACACCTTTGGGTCTTGCTCTAAATGCTGCCTCTTGCCTACCTGAGTGTCAACTCACAAAGCATCCCTGGCCTGCTCTCAAGTTAGGCAAAGGGGATGGGAAACTGATGAAGCAGCACAGCAGCCAAAAACAAGTACACTCCAGACCTATCTCTCTCAAGGCTGTCTCCTAGGGTTATCCACAGCAGCCGGTGTGGAGTGATCTCTACAATCCGTGAAATTGCTCCATTGGCGAATGTGATTGATGACATACCCAGGGAGGAGGGGGGAAGGGGGGAACAGGAATTTACTCTCATGATTGGAGAGTAAATTACGCAGTGTCAGAATTGGCATCACTTGGAACGTGCGGACATGAAGCTCCTAATAAATAACTGAATTTCTTTTGAAGCTTGGCTCGAGGCTCACGATTCGGCAAAACCAAAGTAATTTCTTCCATCCATTTAAGACATAAATATACCCTAGCACAAGGCCTAAAATAGACTTAGCCCAGATTAGACAACAAACAAAATCCCCCAAACTTTCCTTCTGGGAATTAACCCGAAAAGGTCTATCTCCCTCTTTTCACGACCCAAATTGCATCACAGTTCTCTCCCAACCCTTCCTACCACCTAGAAACATTGAGTGCACCCACTTGGGGTGACTGTCCTTGCATGTCCCGGCAAAGATCAAATTCCAAAGCTCCATCACTGACCTAGAGAAACCGGATCTTTTAGCACCTCTTCATTATCCCAGTCAAAGGACCAGAGAAACCAACTGGCGCAGGATTAACCTTCCGAAAGGAAAAACAGGAACCTCCATCCATCCCCCTCTGGAGATTCAGATAACAGAATAACAGAGTTGGAAGGGGTACCCTGGAGATCTTCTAGTCAACCCCTTGCTGAAGCAGGAAACCCACCTATACCATTTCAGACAAATGGCTCTCCAATCTCTTCTTGAAAACCTCCAGTGATGGAGAAGGAAGGAAGGAAGGAAGGAAGGAAGGAAGGAAGGAAGGAAGGAAGGAAGGAAGGAAGGAAAAAAGAATAGCAGAATAACAGAGTTGAAGACCTCCAAGGTACCCCTTTCAACCCCCTGCTCAAGCAGGAAACCCACCTATACCATTTCAGACAAACGGCTCTCCAATCTCCAATCTTTCCAATCTCTTCTTGAAAACTTCCAATGATGGAGCACACACAACTTCTAGGAATAATCCGTTCCACGGATTAATTGTTCTAACTGTCGGGTAATTTCTCCTTAATTCTAGGCGGGCCCTTTCCTTGGTTAGTTTCCATCCGTTGCTTCTTGTCAATAGAAGGTCGGAACACACGCACCCCCTCTTACTGTTCTGCATTTCCCTGGGATCCGTCCCTCCCCCTTCAGATTCCCCTACCCAGAGCCCACTCAGCCCCTCAGGGGGTTGGACTACATGACCTCCACGGTCCCTTCCACCTCTGTTACTCTTACGGTTTATGAGGAAAAAAACCTACTTTCAATTTATGGAATCCACTACCAGAGGTTGTAAAGGCAGCTTTTATTTTAGGTAAAGGTAAAGGTTCCCCTCGCACATATGTGCTAGTCGTTCACGACTCTAGGGGGCGGTGCTCATCTCCGTTTCAAGGCCGAAGAGCCAGCGCTGTCCGAAGACGTCTCGGTGGTCATGTGGCCGGCATGACTCAACGCCAAAGGCGCACAGAACGCTGTTCCCTTCCCATCAAAGGGGGTCCCTATTTTTCTACTTGCATTTTTTGCGTGCTTTCGAACTGTTAGGTTGGCAGAAGCTGGGACAAGTCACGGGAGCTCACCCCGTTACGCAGCTCTAGGGATTCGAACTGCCGAACTGCTGCACCTTTCGATCGACAAGCTCAGTGTCTTAGCCACTGAGCCACCATGTCCCATAGCTCTTATTTTTAGCTGGCTTGAAAAAGGATTAAATCAATGACTGGAGAGCATGTCCATCAACTGGTATTAAAGACAGTTACTGGATCCTTCATTTAGAAGCAGAATAAGCCTGAAAAAACAGACGACCTGGAGATCTAATTGCATTTCAACCTGCTGGTTGATCTGTTTGTTTTCCCAAAAGCAACTGAGCACGATCTCCCCATGCTGCTCTAATTCCCTCTCCCACTTCCACCCCGAGCTTTAGCAAAAGACAGCCCTGCCGTCCAAGGATATACCAGATATACTTACAGAAGTCTGAGAAAGGAGAACTTTTTTCTCAAGGAAGCTAACCGGAGATGGCAAGTTTGCTTTGTATCTAAGTTGATCTTCTTGGAATGGAGGTTCTGGACCATGACTGTGCTTGGCAGAGTGCTGGGGGGTAACGTAGGAGACCACAACCCATAGAAAGCTTTCCTGAAGTTCTCAAGATCCCCCAGATGTCTAGTCCTGAAGGAAACGTTGCTTCGGAGTCCAGGCCATAGAAACAGGTCCACAAGGCAATGTTTGAATCGGACGCTTGGCGCATGGGCTTTTCTCTTCTCAAGTCAAGATTCCTTAGAGGGATAACTCCATAGGTTTCAGGTCTCCAGAAGAAAGAGCTTCTGGATGGCACAATATTCACCAGATTTCTCCTTCCTGAGTCTTTCTCCCACTTCTGAGAACTAAAACGATCTTGGCTGGATAATTTTGATTACTTCTTTTCGGGAACTGTGATGCGGCTGCTCCGTCTTCTTCCCGTGTGTGTGTATTTTGAGGTGGATACTAGGTCTTCTCTGCCCCAGTTCTCAAACTAGCCCTGCCTGCCCAGCTCCAGCTGGGCATGATGTCAGGTGCAGTGTGTGCTACCAGAAAGGTTGAGCCTCTGGTCCTGAAATCCCAACGCAGCACCTGAAAACAACATTTCCCTCCCCCGAGGAGCTCAAAGCTTGCTCCCTCCTGCCATCATCAGCAAATAAACCGGTGGAAGAAGCACCTGATCAACTGAAGCAGGTGGCACAAGAGAGCATCGAGGCTCTACTCAGGACACACAGACACGTGTACCAATACAAGCCTCCAGGAGCAAGAGGTTCTCAGAGAAGATCTTCTGGCCAGGATAGCGTTGTTGTTTTTTTTATCACAGAAGAACAAAGTCAGAAGGGACCTTAGAGGTCTTGCGGTCACCAACTGGTGGTCTGCAAGAAAATTGTGGTGGTCTGCAGAAGAATTATTTGCATTTTTTTAATATTGCACTAAATCACGGGTCCTCAAACTACGGTCCCTGGGCTGGAAGCATGCAATGAACGTTTGTGTTGCTGTGGAGAGTCTCCCCCTTTGGGGGTCTTTTTATGTGGGTTGGAGGGGGGCAGAAATTCCAACTTGGGGTCTGCTTCAGCCTCCTGGTGTGGGGCTTTGGGCGAAGGCTGGAGGGAAGAGCCGCTGGTGGCAAAGAGCCAGAGGGCCTCGTTCCAGTGGGACTGCATCATGGCCTGGAACTGGCTGACCATCTCAGCCCGCTGAGCTCCAGGCGCCGGTACCTGGCCTTGCACTCCCGCAGGTCTTCCCTCTGCTTGGAAAGCCTATGCTCGTAGTCCTCAGTGAGGTGCTTCAGCGGAGCCTCCTTCTCAGTCCGATCCAATTTGAACTGAGCTGTTTTGCCAACTCTTTCTCGTGGTGGCTGCTGAGCTCCAGCAACTGCTTCCTGTTGGGGCCCTAAGGAGCCCTGGCGGGGAGGCGAGGAGTGGCGGGGAGGGAGGGGTGAGTGGAGGCCGGCGAGACCCCCCCCTTGACGTGAGTGACACAGAGTTGGCCACACCCACCCAGTCACATGACCACCTAGCCACGCCCACCCAGCCGGTCATTAGGCAGATCATATTAGTGGTCTGCGGGATTTAAAATTATGAATTTAGTGGTCCTTGAGGTCCGAAAGGTTGGGGACCCCTGTTCTAGTCCAACTCGCTGCTCAAGCAGGCAAGCGCCTATACCATTCAGAAGAAATGGTTGTCCAATCTCATCTCAGAAACCTCCAGTGATGGAGCTCTCACAACTTCTGAAGGGAAGCCATTCCACTGGTTAATTTGTTCTCTCGCTGTCAGGACATTTCTCCTTAGTTCTAGGCTGGTTCTCTTCCTTGAGTCGTTTCCATCCATTGGATTTTGGATGTTTGGAGCCCTCTTCTGACTAAAGAAAGTGGAAAACCGAAAAGGGGTTCAATTGGGGGGGGACTCCTGGCCTTTTTTTGATTACACATCTAGGACTTTGTGACTGTCCCTTTTCCAGAGTTGGGGTCCCTTTCAAAGATATGACCCAGATTGCATCCAAAGCAGGGGTGAAATTCACCAGGTTGTGACAGGTTCTGGAGAACCGGTAGCAGAAATTTTGAGTCGTTCGGAGAACCGGCAAATACCACCTCTGGCTGGCCCCAGAGTGGGGTGGGAATGGAGATTTTGCAGCATCCTTCCCCTGCCATGCCTAGCAAGTCACGCCACGCCCACCAAGCCACGCCCACAGAACTGGTAGTAAAAAAAAATTGAATTCCACCACTGATCCAAAGGATGGATTCCGCTGGTCTCAAAATATGTTCCATTCCTTAGCGCTTTTCAATTTCCCTTTCCTTCCTGAAACAGGTGGAGGACTACCCAGGTAAAGGACACCCCAGAAAATGAAGTCATTGGCAGCTGAAGGTATTTTGGCAGCCCTAAATCTTAGTCTTGAGTGCTCTTAAATTACTCCTTCTTTAATCAGAGGCCCAACCTTTTTGTGTACACAGTGCAGGAGTTTTCAAACCAAGGATCCGATCTAAGATAAGTGAACTGAGGAGAAAGTTTCTGACAGTGAGAACAATGAATCGGTGGAAGGACCTGCCTTGAGAAGTTGTGGGTGATTCATCCCTGGAAGTTTTCAAGAAGAGATTGGACAACTGGTTGTCTGAAATGGTATAGGGTTTCCCGTCTGAGCAGAGGGGTCAGACTAGAATACTTCCAAAGTTCGTTCCAACTCTGTTGTTCTAGTATTCAATCTCTCACACACAAAAATCAATTAAGACCCAACTGGAAGGAAGGAAATAGAGCGAAGGAGGGAAGAAGGAAGGAAGGAAGGAAGGAAGGAAGGAAGGAAGGAAGGAAGGAAGGAAGGAAGGAAGGAAGGAAGGAAGGAAGGAAAATATAGGGAGGAGGAAGGAAAGAAATAGATGGAGAGAGGCAAGAAAGAAGGAGGGAGGACGGGAAGGAGGGAGGGAGAAAGAAAAGGGAAGGGAAGGGAAGGAAGGAAGAAAGGAAGGAAGTAGAGGGGAGGAAGGCAAGAAAGAAGGGCGGGAGGGAGGGAAGGAGGGAGGGCAGTGGGGAGGAAATGAAAGAGAGAAGGAGAGTGAGCAAGGAAGGAAGGAGGGAGGGAGGAAGGAAGGAAATAGAGGGGAGGGAGGCAAGAAAGAAGGGAGGGAAAGAAGGAGGGAGGAAAGGAAGGAAGGAAAGGGAGGGAGGAAGGAAGAAAGGAGGGCGGGAGGAAAGGAAGGAAAGAAGGAAGGAGAGTGAGGAAGGAGGGAGGGAGGAAAGGGAGGAAAGAAAGAGGGAGGGAGGGAGGAAGGAAGGAAATAGAGGGGAGAGAGACAAGAAAGAAGGGAGGGAAAGAAGGAGGGAGGAAAGGAAGGAAGGAAAGAGAGGAAGGAAGGAAGGAAGGAGGGAGGAAGGAAAGGAAGGAAGGAAAGAAGGAAGGAGAGTGAGGAAGGAAGGAGGGAGGGAGGGAGGAAAGGGAGGAAAGAAAGAGGGAGGGACGGAGGGAGGAAGGAAGGAAGGAAGGAAGGAAGGAAGGAAGGAAGGAAGGAAATAGAGGGGAAGGAGGCAAGAAAGAAGGGAGGGAAGGAAGGCGGGAGGCAGGAAAGGAAGGAAGGAAAGAGAGGGAGGAAGGAAGGAAGAAAGGAGGGAGGGAGGAAAGGAAGGAAAGAAGGAAGGAGAGTGAGGAAGGAAGAAAGGAGGAAGGAAAGAAGGAGGGAGGGATTTAAACTTTTCAGAACAGAGTACGGTTTATCTGCTTTGTTCCCTCTTATTTCCTCCAGGGTAACCATTTCTACAGGGGCATGGATAATTGGAGGGAAGCATATGGAAGAAAAGGCTCAGCTACTGAATAGTAATTCTCAGCAGCCAGGTTCTCCCTTGGGTTATTAATTGGCCCTCAGCGGGACTTGTTGTTCTCTTTAGGCTGAGGAACATTTTCTTTCCAGCTTTTACTACTATTGATGGAACTATCATGCCAAAGACAACAGAAACAGAAATGGGCTGCCGCCTAGAGAGAAGAAAGAAAGTATGGAGCCAATTATAAAAGAGCCTTGACCGATATCAAGAGTCCCATTTTTTAATCCGTTGCTGGTTTTCAATGAGTGTGGAATGCTTCACGACCACCTTATCCAATTATTAGACAAATCCCAGTTATCCAGTATGGCTTTCAAGCGTAACAAGAAACAACCCTCAAATTCTTCAGTAAAAATTAACTTTAAAAGTTAAGTTTCTTTAAAAAAAAAAATAACCCTACTAACTGTTTACGTCTATCCCTAGAGAATCGAGTAATCATTTTCCGCACAGCAGCTTCACTAAATTTGGAGCCATCAGCTTGATCTAAGGCAATTCGAACGTTAATTTGGGAGCGGAGAAGGCCCCTTTTTCGCACTATGATCAGATAAGGCCAATAACATGAGAAGTTCCACACTACCAAAATTCAGTTGCTTTGATGACGTTATCTAGTTCGGTAATGAAATGTCGGCAAGGAAACTCAGAGAACAGCAAGAATCCCATAATATCAAAATTTTCCCTGCAAACCAGAGATACGTATGGTTCTAAGTTCTCCAACAGGAATCACCCATCAAACATAGATCCCAGAATCTAAAAATATCACCAGTAGAAGTCCTGGCTATAAGTAGGCTGCAAGATAGCAAATTATGGTCCTTAATGCAAAGGAGGACCTCAACATTTAGCAAGGCATCAGATATCAGGAATTAAAATGCAATGCAAGGGATTCTTTCCATCCATAACTTCTTGTCCTGCCTTCTAGTGCCTTGGGATAGGTTTAGGATAGGCTTAGGACAGGTTTGCATGACATACTGAAACACAGCTAACCCTTAGCTACGGTTCAGGATGTTGGGCAATCCCAGAAGACTTAATAAGCCATGGTGATATTGAGTAGGTTGGGAGTCAGCAACCCACAGCTCTGGAGCCGCATGTGGCTCTTTCACCCCTCTGCTGCAGCTCCCTCTCACTCAAAATATGCTTCACAACCGTCGATGTGCGACATCCTCCGGCACGTGATTTATTGAGCTTTCCAACCCCCCATAGACCAACGATGGATAAATCCAAGAAAAGAAAAGTTTCAGAAGAAAACAGAAGGTTTCATTCAACTACATCTGCTAGTTTTGTGGCCGCTCAAGAAATAGTCAGGCACGGGAAGGGTTTTGTGGCTCCCGGTGTTTTCTTTTCTGTGGGAAACGGGTCCAAATGGCTCTTTGAGTGTTTAAGGTTGCAGATCCCTGGACTAGGTCAACAATGGCCAGAGGCTAGAAATTCTTTGGTCTTCTAAGGTCTACAGTAATGGCCAAAATTGTGGAAACCTTTTGGGAAAAGTGTATTTTCTAAAACTAGTTAACAACACCACCACCACTACTACTACTACTACTACTACTACTACTTCTTCTTCTTCTTCTTCTTCTTCTTCTTCTTCTTCTTCTTCTTCTTCTTCTTCTTCTTCTTCTTCTTCTTCTTCTTCTTCTTCTTCTTCTTCTTCTTCTTCTTCTTCTTCTTTTGGAGTAGTACCATAAAATTATACATCAATGGAAAGATAATTTAATCAAGAATGTAATGCAATAACTTTTAGGAAGGATTTGCTATTAGAATAACAGTTACAGTATGAAGAAGAAAAGTGATATGCATAGAAAAAATGAGATTATCACCCTAGAAAAAAACGAGATATACAAAAATATATCACCCTGTCAGTTAATACTTAATTGGGTAACCTTTAGCATGAACTACGGCCTTACAACGTCTTCCCGTGGAGTGAACCAAGTCTTTGAGTTCTGCAGCTGTTATCATGTGAAACCAAGATTGAAGGATGGCTTCTATGACCTGGGTTTTATTGCTGGGTTGTCGCTTCTGACTAAGAAGTTTCTTTAGTCAACTCCATAGATTTTCAATTTTTTTAAAAATTTGATTTATATGCCGCCCTTCTCCGGAGACTCAGGGCGGCTTACAATGGGTTAAGCAATAGCCTTCATACTTTTGTATATTTATACAAAGTTATAAGCTTATTGCCCCCACCATCTGGGTCCTCATTTTATCTACCTTAGAAAGGATGGAAGGCTGAGTCAACCTTGAACCTGGGGAGATTTGAACTTGCAGTAATTGCAGGCAGCTGATGTTAATAACTGTAATAACAGTGCTTTAGTCTGCTGCGCCACCAGGGCTCCTGGTGGCGCATTGAGTTAAGGTCTGGGCTATTCCCAGGCCATTCCAGAGGAATAGGATTATCTTGAAACTCCAAAAGGGAGGGAGGGAGGGAGGGAGGGAGGGAGGGAGGGAGAGAGAGAGAGAGAGAGAGAGAGCGGGAGGGAGGGAGAGAGAGAGAGAGAGGTGTGTTATTAGCCATCAAACTTCCAAAATACACTTTTCCCAAAAGGTCAATTTTGGCCACTACTGTATGTTCTGAGCTTCAAGGAAAGCTGCAGCAAAATTCCCATCCTATTCTTGTGCCTGAGGATGCTAGAGAAAGAATTCAAGTAAGAATCAAATGCCTCCTGGCTCATCCTCACTGTTGGATCCGGACGTTAACGTCTGAGTGGGGATTGCAACCATCTGGCTTCCATATTTCCACCAGCGCCCCCACCCCAGGAAATAGCAGCTTTGGGTAAGGAAGTTAAATAAAACACAATGGGAGAATACTGAGAAACAGAAGAGAAGAGAGCATTCGGCGGCAGTCGGAAAATTGCAGTCCAAATGTAAATTATATCGGGGGTGGAGGGAAAGAATTGTCTTTTCTGCTATTGGGAAAAAAAAAACACTTCTTCAGAAGGCAAGGCATGTTTTGCTAATCTGGCTGGAAAGAAAGTCCCGTGCATGATTTTCACTTTTTATGTTCCCCCTTTTTTTTGCGCTGATGCTGCAGTTTGACGTTATCATAAATCAGAAAGTACATTAAGTTTCCTACTCAAATTACATTCTCTTTCTCCTTGCTTCTTTTCCCTCTATCTCCATTCCTTTGTTAGGAGACTGGGGGGGGGAGGGGGTCAGAGGTAGGTTTCGCATGACAGAGAAATCCACCTATATATAAACAGAGAGCAAACCCTTCCACTACTGATGATGTTACTAGTTGGGTCATGAAATGTTATACCAAGCTCAGAGAGCACCAAGGAACCCCACAGGTCAATCTGGGACTACAAATATTTCTCTTCTATTGGCATGCTATTTTTCTCTGTTTATGAAATGTTGGATTTCCTTCTATTCATTCAAGCGATGATTATATATATACTTATTTAGTCATGAGAATAGAATGGAATGGAATGGAATGGAATGGAATGGAATGGAATGGAATGGAATGGAATGGAATGGAATGGGGTAGGGTAGGGTAGGGTAGGGTAGGGTAGGGTAGGGTAGGGTAGGGTAGGGTAGGTAGGGTAGGGTAGAGTAGAATATTGGAGTGAAGGATAGGATAGGATGGGATGGGATAGGATATTGGAATGAAGAATAGAATGGAGTGGAGTGGAGTGAAATAAAAATAGGAATAGGAATAGGAATAGGAATAGGAATAGGAATAGGAATAGGAATAGGAATAGGAATAGGGAGTAGAGTGGAGTGGAGTGGAGTGGAGTGGAGTGGAGTGGAGTGGAGTGGAGTGGAGTGGAGTGGAGTGGAGTGGAGTGGAGTGGAATGGAATGGAATGGAATGGAATGGAACAGAACGGAATGGAGTAGGGTAGGGTAGGGTAGAATAGAGTAGAATATTGGAGTGAAGGATAGGATAGGATGGGATGGGATAGGATATTGGAATGAAGAATAGAATGGAGTGGAGTGGAGTGAAATAAAAATAGGAATAGGAATAGGAATAGGGAGTAGAGTAGAGTAGAGTAGAGTAGAGTAGAGTAGAGTAGAGTAGAGTAGAATAGAATAGAATAGAATAGAATAGAATAGAATAGAATAGAATAGAATAGAATAGAATAGAATAGAATAGAATAGAATAGAATAGAATAATATAGAATAGAATAGAATAGAATAGAATAGAATAGAATAGAATAGAATAGAATAGAATAGAATAGAATAGAATAGAATAGAATAGAATAGAATAGAATTCTTTATTGGCCAAGTGTGATTAGACACACAAGGAATTTGTTTCCAGTACGTAAGCCCTCAGTGTAGATATAACAATAGTGATAGATCATGAACATAGTCATTGTAAAATACGTTCCTCATAAAACATTAGATATGTAGTGTATATTGGAGGTGTATGCAACAAAATTTAATTTTAATGTACGCCGATTAGTGTACATTCAAAGTGACAATAAAGTTATTACAACCTGGAAATTGGGCTGCAAACAGATCCCCAAGGCTGGAGAGAACCCAGCAAGAAAATAGATGTTACTCTCTGCTGGTCTTTCCTGGACCAGAATGGAAAGAATCTTGATGTGTCCGAGAATACCAGGTTGGGAAAAATTGTGCATTATTCAACCCATCAATTAATCCTTTCTTCCAGTTACTTACCTGTCATCGCGTAGTCGGGGGCTCAGAAATCGGGTGGGGTCATCCTCATGATTGCTGTGTTGGCTGCTGTAGAAACAAGAAAAATATGAGGGACAAAGGGAATGACTCTTCAACGAATAGTTAAACCATTTGATTGCACATACAAATGAAAGCTTAATCATGGTCATTTATAAATGGCATGTCCTTGTTCTCTTATTTTCCACACACACACCCCAGCTTTGATTTTAACAGACCATAAGGAAGAGATTTCCCGAAATCTTACTTGAATTTGTTCTTCTTTCTTACAATACTGATTTTAGATCAGCGGTGTCCAACCTTGGCAACTTTAAGACTTGTGGACTTCAACTCCCAGAATTCCCCAGCCAGAAAGTTCAAAACTTTTAGAGTTGCAAAGTTTTAGAGTTGCAAAGTCTGAACATGTCTCTTTTAGATTAAAAAAAAGAAAACAGACTTTCTATGCTTTTATTCGCCTCAGATGTCTTGTTTTCCTATCTATCTATCTATCTATCTATCTATCTATCTATCTATCTATCTATCTATCTATCTATCTATCTATCTATCTATCTATCTATCTATCTATCTGCATCATTCTTTATGCCAGGCTTTTCCTACGTAAATCAAGATGTTTCACAGCCATAGTACAGTGAAATCTCATTCACTAGTTTCTAGGCTTTCTCAAACATTAAAGCAGCATTTTGCTGTCTGTTTGGAGATTTGGGAGAGACTGAGATAGATCTATTTCTAACTTATTTGCCTTCGTCATCCAGCCACGCCCCCTTTTTTGACTCTGCCCTGTAACGGTCAAATATTTATATTATTTCATTTTCGTAGGTTTTTATGTGCATTATTCTTTATGCCAGGATTTTCCTACGTAAATCAAGATGTTTCATAGCCATAGTTCATATGTTCATACTTCAAAAAAAGGGGGTGTGGCTGGCTGAAGAAGGCAAATAAGCCAGAAATAGATCTATCTCAGTCTCTCCCAAATCTTCAAACAGACAGCAAAATGCTGCTTTAATGTTTGAGAAAGCCTAGAAACTAGTGCATGAGATTTCACTGAACTATGGTGTGAAACACCTTGATTTAAGTAGGAAAATCCTGGCATAAAGAATAATCATACATACATACATACATACATACATACATACATACATACATACATACATACATATATTGCAATACATTCCTCAATTTTTATTAGGACCCCAACTATATTATGCCCCTTCCCTCTGCCCCATTCTTTAAATGCCAAGCCCTTCTTTTTAACCATGCCCAGAGCCATTTGGGAGGATGGCAGCCTTCCAAAAATCTAATAAAACAGGTATAAATAAATAAACACAACACCCTCAAAGCAAGGAAATGATGGGAAACAGGACTAAAAATAAAAATCAGAAATTATCCTTCAAGTCATACTGCGACATATCCTCGGGCTTAAAATACCACCAGATTAAAAGACTTCAGATTGAATGTCTATTCCGAAATGGAAGCTGTAGTCCTAGAGGGAGAATCCGGTTTCTTGCATAATCCGGAAAATTAGCCTTCAAACCATCTCAGGATGACAGCACCCGCTGGCATCAAAATCATCTTATCAAGAAATAAACCCGGTTGATGGATGCTTCCAGTCTCGCCAAAGGTGATTTAGCTTTTTTACGATGTATTTTTTTAACCGGCATCAAAATCACACAACTCAAGAATTATTCACATCTGCATTTTCTCCACCGCAGGGATAGGAAACTCGGAGAGGGGAGGGGGGAGATTCTGGAGGTTGCAACTACAATTCCCAGAAGCTCACTTCAGCTTGGTGTGGAGGAATGCTGGGAGTTGTAGTTCAGCCCCATCTGAAAGAGCACAATTTCACAGCTCTCCATCTAGGCCAAGCCATCCTACATCCTACAAGTCTGATTTCCCTGACTTCGAAAGAAGGGAGGGAGAGAGGGAGGGAGAAAGAGGAAGGGAGAAGGAAGGAAGGAAGGAAGAAGGAAGGAAGGAAGGAAGGGAGGGAGGGAGGGAGGGAGGGAGGGAGGGAGGGAGGGAGGGAGGGAGGGAGGAAGGGAGGAAGGGAGGAAGGGAGGAAGGGAGAAAGAGGAAGGGAGAAGGACGGAAGGAAGGAAGGAAGGAAAGGAGGGAGGAAGGGAGAAAGAGGAAGAGAGAAGGAAGGAAGGAAGGAAGGAAGGAAAGGAGGGAGGAAGGGAGGAAGGGAGAAAGAGGAAGAGAGAAGGAAGGAAGGGAGGAAGGAAGGAAAGGAGCGAGGAAGGGAGAAAGAGGAAGGGAGAAGGAAGGGAGGGAGGGCGGGCGGGCGGGAGGGAGAAGGAGAAAGAGGAAGGAGAAGGAAAGAAGGAAGGAAGGAGTGAGGAAGGGAGAAAGAGGAAGAGGAAGGAGAAGGAAGGAAGGGAGGGAGGGAGGAAGGGAGGGAGGGAGGGAGAAAGAGGAAGGGAGAAGGAAGGAAGGGAGGGAGGGAGGGAGGGAGAAAGAGGAAGGGAGAAGGAAGGAAGGGAGGGAGGGAGAAAGAGGAAGGGAGAAGGAAGGAAGGGAGGGAGGGAGGGAGGGAGGGAGGGAGGAGAAAGAGGAAGGGAGAAGGAAGGAAGGAAGGAAGATAAATCAGTAATGTCTGTAAACAGATATGTGATGTCCTATTTCAACAAAATTCTAAACCGTCGTTTAGCATGGGTTGTGAATTTCTTAGTTACAGAACCACAAACATTTCCAAAAATGATACAACCATCATGTCCTAAAGGTGCTTTTTTTCACGAGGCAACTGGACTTCCTTGTTTTTTCTGTGAAGACTTTTCACTTCTCATCCAAAAAGCTTCTCCCATTCTGATGGAGTGGTGGGGAATTGAAGGATTTATATTCCTTGCAGACAGCTGGTCATTTGCATCCTTTTAGAGGGTCGTTGAGGCCCCTTGGAGGTTTATCTGTGTCCTCAGGGTCACCTGAGTGGTGCTAATGGTTCCTGTCGTCTGCAGTTTTTTAAAAGACTTTTAGCGATACAATTTGGGACGGACACCCTTTGAGAGTAGGAATGGATTTCCGGAGGAAAAATTGCAGACTACAGAAAGCAGGAGCACCACTCAGGTCACCCTGGGGATACAGATACACCTCCAAGTTGCCTCAACGACCCTCTCAAAGGATGCAAAGGACCAGCTCTCTGCAAGGAGCATCAATCCTTCCATTCCTCACTATCCTGTCAGAACTGAAGAAGCTTCTTAGATGAGAAGTGGAACATCTTCAAAAGAAAAAACAAGAAAGTTCAGTTGCACCTGAACTTTCCTGGTCCTGATTAAAGCACCTTTGAGACAACCACGATCTGGATGACGGAGAATCTCTACAGACTTTTATACAACCATCAGTCCATAAGGAGCCTGTGTAGCGTAGAGGGCTAATGCCTCCTACTAAAGGCAGCAATTAACACCAGCTGCCTGTAATTTCTCTGAGTTCAATCCTAGCCAGGCTCAAGGTCAACTCAGCCTTCCATCCTTTCTAAGGTGGGTAAATTGAGGAGCCAGTTTGTGGGGGCAATAAGCTGACTTTGTATAAATATACAAAAGTATGAAGGCTATTGCTTAACGCATTGTAAGCCGCCCTGAGTCTCCGGAGAAGGGCGGCATATAAATCAAATAAAAAATAAAATACAAATAAAAAATAATGCTGTAGACATGGCATGGGTATTTTTTTTTTGACGTGTGACATTTTTTCCTGGACTCCCCAGAGCCCAGGGAGAAGGCGGTGAGACTTATACTCCTGATGCTCTGAAGTCTTGGATGGAGAACCCGAGGAATCCATTGCAATGCCGGTCCGAAAAAACCGAGCCGGAGAGAAATCCGTTGGAGACATTGCCTCCTCCGCCCACCAGATGTCGCCGTTCCCTTTTGCCAGCTGTGCAAACACCGCATGGCGCTAAGAAGAGGACATACGAGGCCAAATGGCTTGTGATGCGAAGCTCCCTGCTGTCATTATTACACAATTAGCTGGGATTCTGTTGCTCGGGAATCCACTCTTGTGGGTTATTTCCTATTGGCTGGCCAATGCTATTTATAGAGATCTCTTGAGATGGGCAAGAAACCGGCTCCGATTTGGGCTTCCAAGCTGGAGGGGCTTGCTGCTGTTTTATCTCTTGTTGGAACAGTTAATTCACACTGACGCCTACAATGATTTTAAGGAGAAATTTCCTAAAGCCAAAGACTTCACAAATTTTAGGGACTTCATCACTGGAGGTTTTTAAGAAAAGACAGGACACCCATTTGTATGAAATTGTATAGGGCAGTGATGGCTAACCAATAAATGCTTATTCTTGATCTGCCTCTGTCCTTCCAGTTCATTGCCTCATCAATTACGCTGTACAGATTTCCTGTCCCGTTTCACCTTCTGGATAAAAGGAGTGGAGAAAAAGCACTAATTTTCCACAAGAGCTGCTGTAATCTTTTAATTCATTCCCCCTTTTTTTCCGCTCCTTTTTCAAATGCAAAATTTCTTCCCTCTGCTTCCGATAAAGAGAGATTAAACCAAACAAGGAGATTTTCAACCTGACAGAAGTTAGAAATATGGAAGTATAAGAAAAGGAACAATGAAAAAAAAAGGGGGGGAGGGTTGTTAAAATGGATAAGCAAATAGAATGAATATTAATGTAATGAATATTGTTGTAAACACTTTGATGAGTATTTCCTAAAAATATTTCTACCCACTGTTTAATCAAAAATGGAATTTTTATGTTATAAAATAAAAAAAACTTGATGTAAAATTTAAAAAAAGAGAGATTCTACCTGGACATAAGGAAATAGGGAGATATTTTCTGATAGTGGGAGCAATCGGCCAGCAGAACAGAAGTTGCCTTCGGAAGTTGTGGCAGCTTCATCCCTGGCAGCTTTCAAGAAGAGACTGGACTGCCATCGGTCAGAAATGGGGTAGGATCTCTTGCTTGAAAGGGAGGGGGGTTGGACTAGATGACCTAAAAGGTCCCTTCCAACTCTGTTAATCTGATCTGATCTTGAAGAAGAACTGACATTATTTTTTTCTGCAAGGAAGAGTTCGCAAAGGATTCTTACCTCATCGGTCAAGTCCCAGCAGATTCAATGCCGTGCAAGAACCCTAGGATTTGACCCAAGCCTAGCAGAGACTACATTCCACCCCATTGAACTGTGATTTACTCCTCGGAGTTAATCTCAGCTTGGTGGCCGGAGTAGCCCATTCTCCTCCTTGGCTGACCGCTCAAAGTTCTGCCAATGACGGTAAGGAATCGCAGTTTGCAAAAAAACCCCGGCAAGAGTAAAAATTAACCGGCTGAATTTAACGATTAAACCTTCCAGGCCAGACCTTCCTTGGGGTCATCCTTGGCTTGATGCTGAACAGGCACAATTCAAAAGTCATTCGGGTTCAAAGGTCATTCAGGTGAGTGGACAAAATACTACTGAATAATAGCCTGTTCTCGCCCCTCCCTTCCTCCCTCCCTCCCTTCCGCAGGATTAGCTTTCTGGAAATCGGGTGAAGATAAGATAACATCTTCCTTTTTGTGAAGAAGTGATGAGCTTCGCTTGGTCTCTCGGTTCAAAGCCCTCCCCACTCCTAGCCAGGCCACAATCACTGTTGATCTGCGTGGATTTCCCCCCAGCCGCTATCTCTTTCTTAAGATTCCAGTATTCGCGAGTAGAAACAACATTAGAAACAGCATCCTTCGGCATATCATCCTACGGTGATGTGGCGTAACCAGATGTGGGCTTCACACACTGTTACAACCAGTTTGCCCACCACCAGAAACGTGGTTGACTCCGTGCATGCGTGCGGCATCACAAAATATGGCAATTTGCTCACGCGCGCCGTCAGCACATCTGCGCGACATCAAACAACACAGCAATTCTCTCGCACGCGCCGTCCACACATATATAGACATGTGTGGACAGTAGAGACAGTAGAGACAGTAGAGACTGTAGCTCAGCAGACTAAAAGCATTGTGATTAACACCAGCTGCCTGCAATTACTGTAAGTTCGAATCTCACCAGGCTCAAGGTTGACTCAGCCTTCCATCCTTTCTAAGGTGGGTCAATTGAGGGCCCAATTTGTGGAGGCAATAAGCTGACTTTGTATAAATATACAAAAGTATGAAGGCTATTGCTTCACGCATTGTAAGCCACCCTGAGTCTCCGGAGAAAGGCGGCATATAAATCAAATTAAAAAAACAAAAAAAAAATTGTGGTTCTTTTGGGAAACCTGGTTCCTTGAATGCAGGGGTGAAATCCAACGTGTTCTGACAGGTTCTGGAGAACCGGTAGCGGAAATTTTGAGCAGTTCAGGGAACCGGCAAATACCACCTCTGGCTGTCCCCAGAGGGAGGTGGGAATGGAGGTTTTGCAATATCCTTCCCCCAGGAGTGGGGTGGGAATGGGGATTTTGCAATATCCTTCCCCTGGAGTGGGGTGGGAATGGAGATTTTGCAGTATCCTTCCCCTGGAGTGGGGTGAGAATGGGGATTTTGCAATATCCTTCCCCTGGAATGGGGTGGGAATGGAGATTTTGCAGTATCCTTCCCCTGGAGTGGGGTGGGAATGGAGATTTTGCAATATCCTTCCCCTGGAGTGGGGTGGGAATGGAGATTTTGCAGTATCCTTCCCCTGGAATGGGGTGGGAATGGAGATTTTGCAGTATCCTTCCCCTGGAGTGGGGTGGGAATGGAGATTTTGCAATATCCTTCCCCTGGAGTGGGGTGGGAATGGAGATTTTGCAATATCCTTCCCCTTGAGTGGGGTGGGAATAGAGATTTTGCAGTATCCTTCCCCTGGAGTGGGGTGGGAATAGAGATTGTGCAGTATCCTTCCCCTGGAGTGGGGTGGGAATGGAGATTTTGCAATATCCTTCCCCTGGAGTGGGGTGGGAATGGAGATTTTGCAATATCCTTCCCCTGGAGTGGGGTGGGAATGGAGATTTTGCAGTATCCTTCCCCTGCCATGCCCACCAAGCTACGCCTACAGAACCGGTAGTAAAAAAAAAAAATTGGATTTCTCCACTGCTTGAGTGTGATGAGAATGAGAAAACCGTAAATTACCTCCCATCTAGGTTGAAATATGTTTTAGCCCATAAAGATTTTATTGGCAGTTAGAAAGCTCCGAACGACCAATTCTTTTCAACCAAAATCATTCCTGGTATTTTTGCATATTTTTAAGAATACATGACTCTCTGGAAGAATCATTTCTCCCAACTGGAATATATCAAGACACTTATATATTATTTATTTCCTCTGCATACCCGTTCTGACTTCCGGAGGGTATAGCGGTAGAAAACCACAAAGGAGGGAAATAATTAGCCCCATCAAACCCCAGGAAAGCTCCCGCTTTCAACGACAATTCAATTACAGATGCACGAAACGTTCTCCACACGAGATGAGAAATTATACTCATATTCCACGAGAGCTTTTCGGAGACTGCAAATCTGTCTATAATGCTATTGTGTGAATTTGCTAGGACGGTTATTTTTTTTCTTTTTCTTGGACCCCGGCTGACTTCAGGCCATGTGAATCAAAGAACCAAAATTAATTGCTCCTAATAGGCTAATAATTGCTCCTAATAGGCTAATAATTGCTCTTAGTAGACTACTAGAGAAAGTGCATGCACATGTACATACCCAGCATGCACATGTACATACCCATAGAAATATGTAACTGTCCTTTACAAGAAGGCAATCCAAACACAAATCCTCACCAAACTTTAAAAAGATACTTAAAGGTAAAAGTAAAGGTTCCCCTCGCACATATGTGCTAGTCGTTCCCGACTCTAGGGGGCGGTGCTCATCTCCGTTTCAAAGCCGAAGAGCCAGCGCTGTCCGAAGATGTCTCCGTGGTCATGTGGCCGGCATGACTCAACACCAAAGGTGCACAGAACGCTGTTACCTTCCCGCCAAAGACGGTCCCTAATTTTCTACTTGCATTTTTTTTGTGCTTTCGAACTGCTAGGTTGGCAAAAGCTGCGACAAGTCACGGGAGCTCACCCCGTTATGCGGCACTAGGGATTCGAACCGCTGAACTGCCGACCTTTCGATCGACAAGCTCAGCATCTTAGCCACTGAGCCACTGTGCCCCCTGGAAGATATTTACAAACCGGTATTTGCCGAACTCCAAGTTTTGAGCAGTTACGACCACAACTGAGTCCAATTTTTTGTCGCTATGTGTGACATTTATTAAGTAGTTTTTGCCCTATGTTACAACCTTTCTTGCCAACAGTTGTTAAGTGAATCACTGCAGTTGTTAAATTAGGAACACGATTGTTAAGTGATTTCCTATTGACTTTGCTGGTCAAAAAGCACTTCTAATGTGTCCAGGGCAAACCATTGCTTCTCTTAACAACCGTGGCACTTGCTTAGTGATCGCAGACTTGCTTAATGACAGCAGTCATCTTCTTTTTACAATCTCATGATCCCTTGCGGCAGGGGAGGGGAGGAGTCTGGGCAACTGAATGGAGTTGAGTGTTTTACTGGCCGGATGCTCTACCTGTCACCAATGAGGAGTTTTGTTCGGCTGATACATTCTCATTGTGCCCAGAGAGAGAAATATCTTGCCTCTACCTAGGATCGAACTCACAACCTCCTGATTGTGAGGCCAGAGCTCCACCTCTAAGCCATCGTACCACTCTGCTTAATGTCAGCCGTGATTCGCTTCGATGACAGCGACGATTCAGCTGAATGGCACTCTAATCGTAATAAATGGCTGTAATAATATCTCGAAGGGAGTCAGAAGATGGCCCTGAAGCACGCAAGGAAAAAGAACTGCTTCTTTGATCAGCTGACTTTCATTTGAGATTGGCCAATTAATGTCACTAATTAGAGAAGACAGGTCAAGGATCAGACAAATGTCACACTGGGATTTTGATGGCAATTTAAATTAATTGCACCTCAAGGGGACCATTATCTGCCATGTTCACACACAGATTTGATAGGAATCTGTGACGTGAAAGATCGGGTGCAAATATTTTCTGCATCTGATTAAGGGAAACATCCTGCGACTCTCTGCCTTCGATCTGTCTGCACCAGTGAAATTTCCCCATTTCAACCCTTTCACTGTCTGGCAAAACTAGGCGCTCCAGAGTAGAGTTTCTTGGTCTCAGCAACTAGCTGAGGAATTCTGAGAGTTGAAGTCCACAACTATTGAAAATGCTGAGGTTAAAAGAGCCTTGCTCTGGTCCAGAACAAGGTTTTCTTAAATGGTATTGTTGCAATTAAGGGACGTGGTGGCTCATTGGCTAAGACGCTGAGCTTGTCGATCGAAAAGTCGGCAGTTCGGCGGTTCGAATCCCTAGTGCCTCGTAACAGGGGTGAGCTCCCATGACTTCTCCCAGCTCCTGCCAACCTAGCAGCTCGAAAGCACTTAAAAAATGCAAGTAGAAAAATACGGACCACCTTTGGTGGGAAGGCAACAGCGTTCCGTGCGCCTTTGGCATTTAGTCATGCCGGCCACATGACCACGGAGACGTCTTCGGACAACGCTGGCTTTGAAACGGAGAAGAGCACCGCCCCCTAGAGTGGGGAACGACTAGCACCTATGTGTGAGGGGAAACTTTACCTTCACTTATCGTAGCAATTAAACCACAGAAAAACTCAGAAAGAACACATTTTCATAAAGATGGTGACATAGAAATCACAAAAGGTCCAAACCCAAATAAAACTCACTTAACCCTAATTTGCTAGCTGCCCACTTTGCTGTTGTCACTGCGGTTACTGGGCCAGTAAACCTCCCGTCCAACTTGCAGTCTGCCTCCAACTTATTTTCCTCTGCCTGCATTTCTCTCCTGGCTTAGAATAAGCGGATTTCATCTCCAACAGTATTCTGTGGCATTCTTGTGTTACACAATAATTTGATAGGATTGTGAGGTAAAAGATAAAGTTTCCCTTTGTACATATGTGCTAGTCGTTCCCGACTCTAGGGGGCGGTGCTCATCTCCGTTTCAAAGCCGAAGAGCCAGCGCTGTCCGAAGATGTCTCCGTGGTCATGTGGCCGGCATGACTCAATGCCAAAGGCGCACGGAACGCTGTTCCCTTCCCACCAAAGGGGGTCCCTATTTTTCTACTTGCATTTTTTACCTGCTTTCGAACTGCTAGGTTGGCAGAAGCTGGGACAAGGAACGGGAGCTCACCCCATTATGTGGCACTAGGGATTCGAACCGCTGAACTGCCGACCTTTCGATCGACAAGCTCAGCATCTTAGCCACTGAGCCACCGCGTCCCATAGGATTGTGAGAGACAAATTTCCATTTGTCTCTCCAAGGGCTGTGCTGACGCAGTGGTTAGAATGGAGTATTGCAGGCTAACTCTGCCGACAGCCAGCAGTTTGATCCTGATGGGACTCAAGGAAGGAAGGAAGGAAGGAAGGAAGGAAGGAAGGAAGGAAGGAAGGAAGGAAGGAAGGAAGGAAGGAAGGAAGGAAGGAAGGAAGGAAGGAAGGAAGGAAGGAAGAGAGGGCCATGGTGGCACAGTAGTTAGGATGCAGTATTGCAGGCTAACTCTGCCGACTGCCAGAAGTTCAATCCTGACTGGCTCAAGGTTGACTCAGCCTTCCATCCTTCCCCAGTCATTGTTGGGGGCAAATATGCTGACTCTGTAATCTGCTTAGAGAGGGCTGTAAAGCACTGTGAGGTGGTATATAAGTCTAAGGGCTATTGCTAAGTGGGAAGGAAGGAAGGAAGGAAGGAAGGAAGGAAGGAAGGAAGGAAGGAAGGAAGGAAGGAAGGAGGGAGGGAGGGAGGGAGGGAGGGAGGGAGGGAGGGAGGGAAGGAAGGAAGGAAGGAAGGAAGGAAGGAAGGAAGGAAGGAAGGAAGGAAGGAAGGAAGGAAGGAAGGAAGGAAGGAAGGAAGGAAAGTGGTGGCACAGTGGTTAGGATACAGTATTGCAGGCTAACTCTGCCAACTGCCAGAAGTTCAATCCTGACTGGCTCAAGGTTGACTCAGCCTTCCATCCTTCCCCAGTCATTGTTGGGGGCAAATATGCTGACTCTGTAATCTGCTTAGAGAGGGCTGTAAAGCACTGTGAAGTGGTGTATAAGTCTAAAGGCTATTAGTATTCTCTTCTGTTCAATCATAAACAGAAGGGCTTATGTAAAGGAGCACCTTTCTCGGTTAAAGGTAGGATTGTGATGTGTACAACTTGCATCCAAATGTTTTATCCACTATGACCTTTCTGCCTTCCAAATTAGCTCCCCCTCCCTGGAATAAGCCATTCTCTCTCCCCCCTCCCCTCTCTCTTTTCCACTGCAAGTTAATTAACAACTCAACACGGAAGCCTTCAAATTATTCCAATTGTGAAATTCTGAAAACGTAGCACACAAACTCAGACCTCGGCTTCCTTTGATTAAGACCTAATGGGTGGGTGATGCTCTCAGAAAATAAGAAACAACGAGACGTGATGTATTGTAAGAGACGAGACGGTGAGACACAACACTGAAATAGTCTGTCTTTCTTTTTTAACTACCTTGATCTCTTCCCCGAGGTCTAGTCAATTATTCTTGCGAGAAGTTAGCTTTTGTTCGGTACCGGTGGCAGGGAAAGAATACGATTCCCTCCGAGGTAAATTTCATTTTTTTCTATTTAAGAGGTCTCAGAAGAATTATTTAATGTACCTGAGAAGTGTTGTGAATTTCCTTTTAGAATAGAAAATTAGAATAGAATAGAATAGAATAGAATAGAATAGAATAGAATAGAATAGAATAGAATAGAATAGAATAGAATAGAATAGAATAGAATAGAATAGAACAGAACAGAACAGAACAGAACAGAACAGAATAGAATATTGGAATGAAGAGTAGAGTAGAGTAGAGTAGAGTAGAGTAGAGTAGAGTAGAGTAGAGTAGAGTAGAGTAGAGTAGAACAGAACAGAACAGAACAGAACAGAACAGAATAGAATAGAATATTGGAATGAAGAGTAGAGTAGAGTAGAGTAGAGTAGAGTAGAGTAGAGTAGAGTAGAATAGAAGCAGAACAGAACAGAACAGAACAGAACAGAACAGAATAGAATAGAATAGAATAGAATAGAATAGAATAGAATAGAATTCTTTATTGGCCAAGTGTGATTGGACACACACAAGGAATTTGTCTTTGATGCATACACTCTCAGTGTACATAAAAAAATACATTCATCAAGATACAGCACTTAGTGATAGTCATAGGCTACTAAATGAGCAATCATATCATGCTAGGGGACTAAATGAAACAATATAAATCCTTCTGAGCCTGAAAATAATCCACCGTAAAAGATGTTTAAATTTCGCAATGCATCACAATGACTTGTATTGCTACTCCGGCGATGCCCCCTGGCAAGAGCTTCACGCAGGTGGTCCTGTGAAGTGTGTCTACTTATTAACTCCCTTTGAATTAATTTAAGTTTGCCTTGCAAACTCCCGGTGCCTAGGATCATTCCAATGGATGGAAACTGACCAAGGAGAGATTCAACCTGGAAATAAGGACAGGAAGCCATGAAGTTGTGTGTTTCCGTTCATGTCACTTCCTTCTCACTGAAGTGATTCATCTGGCTTAGCGTAACCAGGGGTGAATGGGTTCCTTTCTCCATCACCCCGCCTGAGAAGCTAGCAACTTCATGCCTCAAGAATGAACCCAGCAGGACTTTCGTATGAAAAGTCCAACGTGTTTATTTTCCAACGCTACGACAGAAGGAATTTGGAAGAGCCCAAGTGGCACGCTGCTCTTGGTATGCTAATGCTCACTAATCCGTGCCTCCTTGCCTTAACCCTTTTTCCAAACGCCGTTTCAAAATTATAAATCAACCCGCGAGGAAAAGGAGCTCTTCTCTGTTGACCGAGAAGAAACTGTTAAGACAATTGCACAACACTGTGATACACGTCATCGTCCGTGGTCTCATACTTCTAAAGAGCAGATGATAGACACAAACAGGAGGAAAACAACATTTCCTTTCAGATACTGCTCTGGGCTTCTTGAAGGCATCTGAACAACTTCTGTTAGACAGAAAGGGCTGGAGTAAATGACAAAGGGTTGTTCCAGTCGGATGGCGGCTTCCAGGGGTGGGCTTTAAAAATTTTAGCAAGCGGTTCTCTGCCCGATTGCATGGTGGGCATGGCCTAGTTGGCCTCCTGCACCATGGCGGGGCGTTTTTGCCCACCCCAGGCTCCAGAGGCTTTGCTCGAGTCTGTGGGAAGCTAAAAACGGCCTCCCCAGGCTCCGGAGGACCTCGGTGTTCTGGCCCCATGCCCAGAAATAACCCCCCCTCAGACAACCAGAGGCTAATGAACTGGCAGGCAACCAAGTGAGATGATAACAAAGGTCGGCAGCAATCCGCAGCTGCTTACCAACGTCTTTATTAAAAGGTCCGTCACATACACACCAAAGCTGAGACGCAGGGCCGATTCAAAACCGGGATCCACGTATCTTTGTTTTGTTCGTCACAAAGATATGGCTACAACCCCTCACTTATAGAGTCTGGTAGGAGGCGTGATCCACCAGCTAATCACGACCACGCCTTTTCCTCTGCTGGGCTCTCCTGTCTCTCCGACGCTGGCGAGGGTCCAACCAAAACTCACTCCCCTCGTCAATGTCCTCCTGTGGCTGCGGGGACGAGCTTGGCTCTGGGCCTATCTCCTGCCCTTCGGTGTCCTCCGGAGGCATTGCCAGAGAGGAGAGTCCTGGAGAAGGAGGCCTTGCCAACTCCTCTCCCTCACTCTCAGAGTCCTCCCCTGCTGATGACACAGGCTCAGGCAATGGAGCCACAACACTCGGGAGGCCGGAAACGGACCCGTTTCTGGACTTCCCGTACTTCCGGTAGGGCACAGGGCATAGGTTTTCTTGCTTGAGCAACGGGTTGGAGTAGAAGACCTCTAAATAGCCCCTTCCAACTCTGTCTTTCTGTTAATCGAGACAATTCTGCTGCTCTTCCAATATCCTCAATGCATAAACTCCTATCACAAGAACACTTCTAAGCGTCCACATTGCTCTCTCGCCCTTTTGACACTATATGACACATTACCAGCCTCCCTACCATGTGTTGTTGATTGCCACGAGCTGCTGAACTCCTGAGAGAAAAGAATAATCTCAGGTTTGTTATTTAAAAAAGAAAAAAAAGGATTTTAGCCCAGATGGCTAAAACATAATGAAAAATATCGTATTTTTCAGAGTATAAGACGCACCTTTTTCCCCAGAAAAGAGGGTGAAAAATCTGGGTGCGCCTTATATTCTGAATGTAGCCCTGCCCAGCTTCTCAAACGGAGGTTTCAGGGGCTGAAAAAAGCATCAAAAAAGAAGCTTCAGGGAAAAAAGCCTCCAAATAGAGCTTCAGAAAAAAAGCCTCCAAATAGAGCTTCAGAAAAAAAAGGCTTCAAACAGAGCTTCAGAAAAAAAGCCTCCAAATAGAGCTTCAGAAAAAAAGCCTCCAAATAGAGCTTCAGAAAAAAAGCCTCCAAATAGAGCTTCAGGAAAAAAAGCCTTCAAACAGAGCTTCAGAAAAAAAGCCTCCAAATAGAGCTTCAGAAAAAAAGCCTCCAAACAGAGCTTCAGAGCCTTTTTTTCTGAAGCTGTTTCGGAGTCTTTCAGAGGCAGGAAAAAAAAGTTTTTTTTTTCTGAAACAGAGTTTCAGAAGTTTCAGAAACAGAAAAAAAAAAGCAAGGCGCAGAGCTCACAACCAAGGAATCTGTTGCTAAAATTCACCTCTGGGAACAGCTGATTGGGGGTATTCTGGGAGGGTGATCCACCTGCCAATCAGCTTTTTTCTTATTTTCCTCCCCAAAAACTAAGGTGCTTCTTATACTCCGAAAAATACGGTAAACCCAACTGATCTTCCCAAAACTAAAAAAAAGTCTTCAGTTAATGGGACCCAGATATTCATGCTAACTGTGATACATGTGACTTTAACAGTGGTGGGTTTCAGCAGGTTCTGACCAGTTCTGGAGAACCGGTAGCGGAAATTTTGAGTAGTTCAGAGTAGTAAAAATTCTGACTGGCCACGCCCCCATCTATTCTCTGCCTCCCAAGTCCCAGCTGATCAGGAGGAAATGGGGATTTTGCAGTAACCTTCTCTGGATTGGGAAGGGAATGGAGATTTTACAGTATCCTTCCCCTGCCCCGCCCACCAAGCCACTCCATGTCCACTAAGCCACACCCACAGAACCAGTAGTAAAAAAAATTTGAAACCCACCACGGGACTTGGAAGTCCAGCCAAGAGATCTTGACTGGGAAAGACATGATGGAGGGAAGAAAGAGGAGAAAAAGAGGCAGAAGGCAGAGAAAAATATATAAAATTAAGTTGCTTGGATATCATTAATTGACTATGGAATTAAAATCGATGAGAGTTGTTTTTGGTGGCAGCGAAGGCTATTAAGGGAATCGTGGTTAAATATCCTCAGAAAAGTGCCCAGTTTTTAGCTTCGGTGAAATTGTAATGTCAATTAGAAGGAAGCAAATTAATCAACCAAGAACTTGATTCGATTGAAAGATTTATTTGAGTCATCGTCAACATGTCTTCCAGGGAAGCCATCCTGCTCGGTGATAGAAGCGTTTAAAAGTTACTTCTTCAGCAACATAATGAGGCTCGAATTGTTTAGTCACTGATTTTTACTTAATATACAAGCCACCCAGAGTTAAGAATTGCTTGTAATTTTTGGAACAAGGAGCAGCGCATTGGACTAAACAGATCGTCAACACTGGCTGGCTCTGAATTACCTGAGAATTTCTTTCTTGATTTTCTGTCCAGGTTAAGAAACAGAAATTATTTCATCAATTTCTGTAAGCGGTGGTGAAATCCAAATTTTTTTACTACCGGTTCTGTGGGCATGGCTTGGTGGGTGTGGCTTGGTGGACATACCGGGGGGAAGGATACTGCAAAATCCCCATTCCCACTCCAGGGGAAGGACATTGCAAAATCCCCATTCCCTCCCCATTCCTGGGGGAAGGATACTGCAAAATCCTCATTCCCATCTCACTCCAGGGGAAGGATACTGCAAAATCTCCATTCCCACCCCACTCCAGGGGGAAGGATATTGCAAAATCTACTCCATGGGAAGGATACTGTAAAATCTCCATTCCCACCCCACTCCAGGGGAAGGATACTGCAAAATCTCCATTCCATTCATACTTCAGGGGGAGGATATTGCAAAATCTCCATTCCCACCCCACTCCAGGGGGAGGATATTGCAAAATCTCCATTCCCACCACACTCCAGGGGGAAGATACTGCAAAATCTCCATTCCCACCCCACTCCAGGGGAAGGATACTGCAAAATCTCCATTCCCTCCCCACACTGGGGCCAGCCAGAGGTGGTATTTGCCAGTTCTCCGAACTGCTCAAAATTTCCGCTACCAGTTCTCCAGAACCTTCCAGAACCGGCTGGATTTCACCCCTGCTACTGAAGCCGCAAACTGTTATTGACGCGATGATCTATGGATGCATCATCCTGTTCTGATAACCATCGTTTATGTAAAAAGTACTCAAGCATACACAAAATACAGCTTGGATATGACACACTGACATTCCCACGTGTAGGCCTGTATATCTACACAACCACAGAGAGAAATATGTGCGTCTCATTTACACCAAGCCAACACAAACACAAATTTGGGGCCTCACCAAATTTTAAAAAGCTTTTTGCAAAAAGGTATTTGAAGAACTCCATGTTTTGTAGGGCATTCCCCGAGTTACGACCACAACCGAGCCCAACATTTTTGTCGCCAAGCGAGACATTTGTTAAACCCCATTTTCTTGCCTCAGTTTGTTAAGTGAATCACTGCAGTTGTTAAATGAATAACCCGGTTGTTAAGTGAATCTGGCTTTCCCATTGACTTGGCTAGTCAGAAGGTCGCAAAGGAGGATCATGGGACACACACCCCCCCGGACACCACAACAACGGACATAAATGTGAATCGGTTCCCACGCGTCTCAATTTTGATCACGTGACTTACAACAGCCGCAGTGGTCGTAAGTATGAAAAATGGTCATAAGTCCCTTTTTTTCAGTGACGTTGTAACTTCAAACCGTCACTAAACGAACTGTCGTAAGTCAGGGACTACCTATATAGAGACTTTCACATGCTACGCTTCAGATACCTTCGTCCAAATGGGAGCAAATCCCTCACATAATTCACATAATTCTTATTTCAGCAAATATTGCTTATAAGGTAATTTCCTTCCGTTTTCCTCCGAAACTTTCTCAAGATCTTAGAAAGCAAGAATTAATCTACAGGTAGTCCTTGATTTAGAACGGTTCATTTAGTGACCGTTGAAAGTTACAACAGCACTGGAAAAAAGGTAACTTTTTCACACTTAACAACCATTGCAGGCTCTCTGTTGTTGCGTGATCCAAATTCAGACGCTCAACAACTGTTTCATATTTATGACCGTTGCGGTGTCTGACAAACAACGTCCCCAAGGAGAAAGCCAGATTCACTCAACAACCGGGTTACTAAGTTATTCACAGCGGTGACTCACTTAATGACCACCGTGGCAAGAAAGGTCATGACATGGAGCAAAACTCGCTTAACGCATGTCTCGCGGAGCCGCAGAAACGTGGGGCTTACATGGTCGTAAGTCGAGGAGCCACCCTGTCCCGAGTGCGAAACGAGACCACGAAAAGAAAACCAAAGAGGCGTCAGAGGGATCTAGATTAGCCAGGAGAGGGCGACCAAAACATTGGTGGACATGTGGACTTATGGCCCGTTTCATCTCCCTGAAGGAACGTTGTTGGAGAACGTAACTGTAAGGGAGTTGGAAGGGACCTTGGAGGTCATCTAGTCCAACCCCCTGCTCACGCTAGGGATTCGAACTGCCGAACTGCCAACCTTTCTGATTGACAAGCTCGGTGTCTTAGCCACTGAGCCACCTAGTCAGGTGGAATGCCATGGAAACCATGAAAGGGACAGAGGGGGAACATGTGGAGGTCCACCTACCTGCTCTCACTGCATTCTTTTTTCTCCCTCACGTTCAACCACTTCCGAAGCAGGAAGCGCTTGCGCCGCGGAGAGGCGCTCGGCGTGGAACAGTTGGACCAAGGGGCATCTTCATCACTGGAGGGCGTGATTTCGATGGAGGGGAGCTGAAGGAACTCCTTCGAGGAGGAGGAAGATGCAGCTTCTGGATTCTGCTCTTCGGCGTTCCTGGCGCGGCGCATCCTGAAACGCCTTCGGCGCAAAGTTGGGGTGGAGGAACTGGACCAGGCGTGGCCCTGCTCCTCCGCCACTTGCAAAGAGGGCAGCTGAAGCGTCTCGCTCATCTTGGCTGCCGGCATGGGGTCCTGGGTCTCTTCCACTCCTTCCTTCATAGACCTTCTTCTTTCTTTCTTTCTTCTAGAAGCCCTCGCTTCTAGATCTCCAAAGAAACGGAAGAGCAAAAACTCACCTTATTCCCTTCTGGGTTTAGGGAGTTGCGATGCTGCCTTCGTCTCCGAGAGGAGATTCCATATTCCTCAGGTGGTCTCATTGAACTGAGGAAGCCCTCCCGTCCATGGAGAAGGCCGGCTGCAAGAATTTATTGTTTTCCTGACTTCCCAGCCAAGTTCAGGAACACAACTTTCCGAAACCTCACGCCTGGCTCTAACCAGAGAAGCCTCCTGGTTTCTCACCGAGCACCAGAAATCAGGTTGCCTGTTGGTGCCTCTTTCTCTCTTCCCTCTCCTCCGCAGAGCTCTTTCCTCGCCTGTGTATGTGCAGAGCTGATGGACGGCTCCAGAGAAACTCTCATTGGGGTGCGTCCTGGAGGGACCGAACGAGAATTGTGGAGGAGCTGCGGTGGGGGGGGGGGGAGGGAAGGTTGGAAGGAAAGAAAAGAAAACAGAAAGACGGAGAGCGAGGGAGGGAGGGGAGAGAGGGAGGGGAGGGAGGAAGGAAGGAAGGAAGCAGTGATAGATGATAAAATCAGCAAAGGAGGAGAAGAGGTGGGAGGGGGCTCCTGCCCCAGGCTGATGAGCTCAGACAGCAGCTGCAAATGTAGCCACACGCTCTGAAGTCCAAGTGAGAAAAGTCTCGGTTACCAAGCATGCTGCTGCTACGCCAATCAGCCATGGTGTAGGTTTGGGGGGGGGGGGAGAGAGGGGGGTGGGTTCTGGAAGCAAGCCTTCCTGACAAAACCATTGGCCGGATGCCCTGTCCGTCCCAGCCCCTTGGCTGGCTAGATGCCCCACTCGGTAGAAGAAGGAAGGCCACGAGATGACCCTGAGCCTTATCCAATGACATTTGAGTTCTTTCTCGCGTCTCCTTGAAAGCCACAGATGGTGGGTCAAAGGAGGAAGGAATCAAAACAAATGACAAATAAACGTCAGTGGGACTAGATTTATCCTTCCCGCCACGTTTGAGGATCAAGGATTGCCCAAGGACATGTTTGAGGATCAAGGATTGCCCAAGTCCTTGAGCGAAGGACTTGAAGAATATAACTTGGGACAAGCCCAAAGTGGAGCAGATGACTCCCTCGTACTCTTTCGAGGTCAGCCTGTTTCTGACCAGCCATGACAGGCCAAATGGATGGAGAAGAGGGAGAAAACGTTTTGCGTTTCCATGAATCTTGGAAAGTGAGCTCATAATTGCTCCACGCATCTTGAGAGAGTTTTCTGAAATGTTGGGCCGGGCTTGGTGGGAGATGAGATAGAAATTTCAGGGTGAGAAGAACTGTTTCCAAAATGGCATATATTTTTTTTCAAGTCGTCTCTCTTCTGTTCCATGGGATGGAGCAGCTGGAGAAGACCTAACCACGGTCCCAAATATGGTAAAGATGGATTCAAGAGGGAGGGAGGTTCTCTATTGTTCGGCTAACAGATGTTTTGGAGAGAGTGAGAAGAAGACAGGCAACTTGGATCGACCGTCTCCCCGCACTCTTGACCAAAGAGGAACCAGATGAAGTTCCCTCATTAGAACCCAAAAGCTGAAGTTCTGCTTGCCTTACTGTCCTACAAGGAGGTGAGAGCCTTGGGTGAGAGTCTTCTTAGCCAAGATAGGTTTTTGCTTAGTCAATCAACAGATGCCAAGAAGCTCATACGATGATACATTGAGCCTTCTCGGACTAGGGGCTGCCACAAAGAAGAGGGAGTCAAGCTATTCTCCAAAGCAGGAGAAGAAGCAACGGGTGGAAACTAATCAAGGAGAGAAGCAACTTAGAACTAAGGAGGAATTTTCTGACAGTGAGAACAATTAATCAGTGGAACTACTTGCCTCCAGAAGTTGTGAATGCTCCAACACTGGAAGTTTTTAAAAAGAGGTTGGATAACCATTTGTCTGAAGTGGTGTGGGGTTTCCTGCCTAAGCAGGGGGTTGGACTAGAAGACCTCCAAGGTCCCTTCCAACTCAGTTATTCTATTCTATTCTATTTATCATGATTTGGACATGTGTTTTTGGTTGAGACACGGAGCAATGCCATCATTATGGAGAAGAAATAGATGCCGGCTGATGCATCACCAACCTAATTGTAGGTAGCCCTCTTCTTTATGACCAGAATTGGGAGCAGAATTTCCATTGCTAAGTGAGGCTGTTGTTAACTCAGTCACATACAATTTTATCACTTTTCGTGCCACAGTTGTTGACCGAAATGGCAGCAGTTAAGAGAATCATGCGATCATTGCCCTAGCTTGTTGGGAACTGGCTGGGATACCGCAACTGTCAATCACACCAAACGCCCGAATTTTGCTCACGTGACCATGGGGACGCTGCGGCGGTCATAAGTCCGAGGACTGGTTGAAAGTCACCTTTATTTTTTTCCCCCAGTGCCGTGATAACTTTGAACAGACACGAAATAAATCGTTGGAAGTCAGGGACAATCTACATCCTGGGTTTATTCCTGTTTTACATGAGTTCATTTCAGATTTACAATTTACAACGTGCGACTACCATTTCAACCCGGCATTTATGTTACTAAGTGAGAAATTTGTTCAGCGAGTTTCGTTCCACTTTACGACTGCCACATTTGTAACTCAGCAACAACAGCGCTGAAAAAAACGACTTATGATTGGTTTTCACACTTACGACCAGAGGGTGGGTTTCAGCAGGTTCTGACCAGTTCTGGAGAACCGGTAGTGGAAATTTTGAGTAGTTCGGAGTAGTTCGGAGAACCGGTAGTAAAAATTCTGACTGGCCTCACCCCCATCTAGTCTCTGCCTCCTGAGTCCCAGCTGATCAGGAGGAAATGGGGATTTTGCAGTAACCTTCCCCTGGATTGGGGAGGGAATGGAGATTTTACAGTATCCTTCCCTTGGAGTGGGGTGGGAATGGAGATTTTACAGTATTCTTCCCCTGGAGTGGGGTAGGAATGGAGATTTTACAGTATCCTTCCCCTGACATGTACATCAAGCCACGCCCACCAAGCCATGCCACTCCTTCCATGCCACACCCACAGAACCAGTAGCAAAAATGTTTGAAACTCACCACTGACTGTGGTCATAAATCGAGGACTACCTGGACTGGCCATTAAGCATCCTATCAAGTATAGGACAAAAGGCCTTCTGCTTTCCATCTTAAGCGCCGTTTTGCCTCTGGAAATAGATCTGTCAGAAATGGTGTCAGGTCTCCTGCTTGGGCCGGGATGTGCGGTTGGATTAGATGACCTATAACCGTGATGGCGAACCTATGGCATGGGTGCCACAGCTGGCACACGGAGCCATATCGGTGGGCACGCGAGCTCAGCTCTGGCAGGCATGCGTGCACCAGTCAGCTGATTTTTCGGGCCTTCTGGGCCCACCAGAAGTCAGGAAACACACTGTTTCCAGCCTCCGGAGTGTCTCTGTGGGTCGGTGGGTGGGGAAGGCCGTTTTTGTCCTCCCCAGGCTCCTAGAAAGGCTCTGGAGCCTGAGGAGAGCAAAAAACAGGCCTGCCGGGCCCACCGTGTCATCGTGTGCCAAAAGCGGGGGGAGCACGGGAGGGGCAGGGCGCATAGAATTATGGATGTGGGCACGCGTGGGTGTGACCCCACCACACTCCCCCCGCTTTTGGCACACAATGGCAAAAAAGTTAGCCATCCCTGACCTACAAGGTCCCTTCCCACTGTATTAATCTGTTCTGTTTTGTTCCGACTCCTAGAGAGATGATTGCACAATGACTAAACAAGACATTCATGCAGAGATAGGAGCAGGGCAAGATTTTAGCAAGGAAATTAGACCTGAAGGAATTTGGGCTGATGCCCTAAACAGAAGCTTAGCAGGAATAGAATTGACAAGTCTTCAACTTCCTGGACTCCGGAAGCTTCCATCGATTCTGTTTCCAAAAGCAGAGTAAACAGACTTCAAGAAATGCCCGCTGGGACTGAAACCTTGAGGCTCCTGCTAGGGCAGGGGAAGTCCTTGAATTACAACCACAAAAACAAGCGTCGCCTCCCAGTGAAAATTGGCACATGCGCTGTGGAACATGTTCCCTCAAGTTGCATCCTTGAGGGTGTAGCAGTCCTATATTATCGAGTCCTCGACATAAGACTACAATTGGGGCCCGGATTTCCATTGCTAAACAAGGTGGCTATTAAGGGAGTCACGCCGAATTCTACAATGTATATATATATTTCTGAGGTTTTCGCGGGTGTTTGTATGTAGGTCTTTGGTTATTTGGGTCTTCTCCCGCGTAGAATTGAATGTGTCTTGGCGACGTTTCAACGAAGTCTCATTCGTCATCTTCAGGCTGGTGTTCTCGGCTTCATGCTTCCAGAAGCACGAAGCATTGCTCCTGGAAGCACGAAGCCGAGAACACTAGCCTGAAGACGACGAATGAGACTTCGTCGAAACGTCGCCAAGATACTTCCAATTCTACGCGGGAGAAGACCCAAATAACCAAAGTCCTACATATATGTGTGTGTGTGTGTGTGTGTGTGTGTGTGTGTGTGTGTGTATATCACAGATGTTTAATCAGGATAAACCTGCAAGGGACCTTGGAGGTCTTCTAGTCCAACCCCCTGCTTAAGCAGGAAATCCTACATTATTTCATACAAATGAATGCTTCTAAATTGAGGACTTCCTGTATAGCCGCTCACTTTTTCTGGTTTGCCTGGCAGAAACGGTGAGGACCTCAGTTCTATTTTGTTAAGAGAGACAGATCAGGATCCCATTTCTCTGGCCATTTTCATAAACGAAAGCCCTCAGTTTTCTCTGAGCTTTTTCCACCTATTTATGCAAATATCCAGGAAGCACCGTGCCACCCACGGACACTGATTCCACAACCAAGCATTTATGCAAATGACGGCAGGTCAGAAAACCGTTCCAAGCCTATAAATAATAATTTAAACAATTCTACTTTAAGAAGAGATTATTTGAGATTGAGAGAGAGAGAGAGAGAGAGAGAGAGAGAGAGAGAGAGAGAGAGAGAGAGATGGAGACGGTATGTTGCTAAGCCATAACGTGGTTTGTTTATTTTGGAGTTCAGCCAGTGGTAGGATTCAGTCGGTTCGGGTCAGTTTCAACGAACCAGTTGTTAAATTGCTGACTGGCTCAGCCCCTCCCCTCCCCACCCCGCCGCTTCCAGGAGTCCCCATGCGCCTGGTTTTTGCTCCCAGGAGGCTGCAGGGAGGCCTAGTAGGCCCAAAAGGGGCATGGGGGTGTGTGTGGCGCCCCTCCCCCGTGCCCTGTTTTTACTCCCAGGAGGGTGCAGGAGGCCGAGTGCCGTCTGTCACACACCCCTGGCCACGCCCACCATGGCCACGCCCACCCAGCCAGTCATTAGGGCACAGGACCAATTGTTAAATTATTTGAATCCCACCAGCAATATGTCAAACCGCGATTCGCGAAACCACAACTTCGCAGGAAGGACAACCTGGGCCTGTAATGTGCATAATCTGGATATACGTCTTATGTTTTCGCGAGCGAAGAAACGAGGTGTGAATTAGGAGTCGGAACTAGGGCGCCCTGTAAAATCTCTGCCAAGCCGAAGTTTTGTTTAATCACATTATAATTGCCTTCCTTTTTTTATTTTTTATTTTTTTTTTTGCTTTCTCTTTCGTATCGACTTTAATCAGACATTCTCACCAGCGTAATTAGCAAAGAAAGGAGCCGAAGTGCAGTTTAAGACTTGTTTGTAGAAATGTACTTTGGGGGAAAGTAAACAGACCGAAGAGAGGCAGATATATCCATCTTGAAGCTCAGACTCTGGGTATTTCACCCAGTCTCTGCAATAAATCAGAATTGATGTATCCATCCAGACAGCATCGTTTACAATATTTATAATAAAGGCTATATGGCAATTCCAGTAATTGTTTCCCAGAGGTTTTTCTTTTTTTTTTTTAAACCAATTATTTTTGAACTCATCCGTCTCCCATCCTTGCAAACAGTTTTTACCTAGGTCATTAATCACAGGGGACCCAATGTTGTACCTTCCACACCATATTGTACCTTCCAACAGCCACTTTCCTCCTGTTTGATGGAAATATCTACCTAAGAGACCCCTCGCCTATCAAAAGTCAATAATTCCCCCCCTCCCAAACCATAAAGGCGGGATAAGCATTTAATAAATAAACACAAAAGTTGTAATCCAATATATTGTCAGGGTTCCAAGTTAACAAAAGAAGACACCGAGGTTTGAAGTTCTTCAAAATTCAGTTTTATTAGAGATGTCATATTGGCACATCTGGAAAAACCTGTTCTGCCCCAGCTACGGACCGCAAAGAACACAGCATACACGAAGTCTGTACCAAACTTAAATTTACTAAAATAACTCAGTCTCTTCCAATCAAAGGCTGTTAATAAACTTTCTTAACAGCCTACAAGTAACCAAAAATATAGTAATTACAATCTTACTAAGGTTGGCAGAAAGCGCAGAAGCAATTTGCAAAGAATCCAGACGTGAAGGAGAATGAACTAAAGTTGTTCCCTACAAATTGCTTCAGTTAGTGTTCCTCCTTAAATAGGCTAAGAGAGTGGCCAATTAGCCCCAAGCCTTACTCTCGAGGCTGCTGACGGGCCACAACAAAACCCGAATCTGAAAGCTTCCAGGTTTTCCCCACCCAAAGGAAAGTTCAAGTCCCTGCCCAGCACCCACATGTCCATCACGTGGTCCAATCAAAACACTGTCCCAACTGCAGATGCCTCCCAGTCACAATCCTCCAGGTGCAGGGCAGGATGTCCTTGACTCCCAGAGAAAGGAATGTTATTATGACTACATATCTCCCCAGCTCCATACAATCCCCGCTCCCAGTTTCCCACAGCAGTCAATGTGGGCCCAATGCAAAAGATGGCTTCCTGACAATATGCATAATTAAACCCCATGACAATGAATTCAGTGAGGCTTATTTAGGAGGCAATACATAAAAGGAATGAATGGAAAGACATTGATATAATCCAAAATGTATTGTTAAGTGTGTTTCTATAGAACACAAGTCCCAATAAACTACAGTTTTAGTCTGACTTTTACTTTGAGCTTTCAGAGATACACCAAATGTATGTTTTGTTAGGGTTACTCTAATACAGATACAGATTAACAGAGTTGGAAGCAGGGGTGGGTTCTAATTTTTTTTACTATCCAATTCTGTGGGCGTGGCTTATTTCATGGGTGTGGCTTGATGGTCATGTGACAATTCTTTAGGATTTAGCAGAGGTACTGGTCTACCAGGCTTTTAACTGCTTGCAGAGCTGTACCAATCTACCAATTTATTTTTGCAGGCACTGGTCTGCTCATGTATTTTTGCAGGCACCGGTCTACCCATTTATTTTTGCAGGCACCGGTCTACTCATTTGTTTTTGGAGGCAACGGTCTCCACCGCACTGCTTTTTACCACTGATCAGCTGTAGGGCGGCCCTTTGAAGTCCGGCGGCAAGAGTTTAAACAGTTTTTTCCCTTCTAGCTGATCAGCTGGGACTCAGAAGGCAGCAATAGATTGAGAGTGGGGCCAAATAAAAGGTAAGAATAACACGGGGGCGGGGGTGGGGAAGTAGAACCGGTTCAGTGATGTCATATCGTCACCGCTACCGGCTCGAGGAAACCGGGCTGAACCGGGAGGAACCCACCACTGGTTGGAAGGAACCTTGTAGGTCATTAGTCAAACTAATGGCTCTGGTGGCTCAGCAGACTAAAGCAGAGTTATTAACATTCAGCTGCCTGCAATTACTGCAAGTTCAAATCCCACCAGGCTCAAGGTTGACTCAGCCTTCCATCCTTTCTAAGGTAGGTGAAATGAGGACCCAGTTTGTGGGGGCAATAAGCTGACTTTGTATAAAATATACAAAAGTATGAAGGCTATTGCTTAACGCATTGTAAGCCGCCCTGAGTCTCCGGAGAAGGGCAGCATATAAATCAAAGAAATAAAAAAAAAAGAAATAAAAATAAATAATAAAAAAAAACCAAGCAGGAGATCCTACACCATTTCTGACAGATGGCAGTCCAGTCTCTTCTTGAAAGCTTCCAGTGATGAAGCTCCCGCAACTTCCGAAGGCAACTTCTGTTCCTCGACTTACGACCACAATTGAGTCCAAAATGTATATTGCTAAGTGACGCATTTGTTAAGTGTATTTTGCCCCATTTTACGGCTTTTCTTGCAGTAGTTGTTCAGTTTTTGTTCAGTTGGTAACACTTGTGGTTAAGTGAATCTGATTTCCCGGTTGACTTTGCTTCTCCAGACGGTCGCAAAAGGAGATGACATGACCTGGAAACAATGCAACGGTCATAAATATGAACCAGTTTCCAAGCAGCCAATTTTTTTTTTGTTTTTTTTTAATTTTCAAACAAAAACAACATAAAAACATCATCCTTTCAAACAATTACAGTGTTTTGGTCAGTTAAAATCCTTTCATGATCCCAAAATCTTCAAGATATCAATATATGACACATGTTTCTTTTCCGTTAAAAGACCCCAATTTTTACACATTTAATCTTAATTTCATTTCACGTATCATGTTTCATCTTTTATTATCTATCCATTGATAAAATAAACCCCATATCATATAATAACGTTTACCTTCCTGTTCTCTTATTTCAAATGTCAATTTTACTCATTTCAGCACAATCCAACATTTTCTTAATAATTTCTTCATCAGTTAATATCTTCTCTCCTTTCCAATTTTTAGCAAATACAATTCCAGCCGCTGTTAAAACATTCACAATTAAATATTGCAATTCTTTAATTAAATGTCTCTGGTAAGGTCCCTAATAAAAAATATCTCTGGTTTAAAGTCAATATGTCTCTTTATCATTTTTTCCAACCACGTGTGTATCTTAGTCCAATATCTCCTTGCTTCTAGGCATGTCCACCACATATGATAATATGATCCTGGAGTCTGATGACACTTCTAACACTTCTCCGATTTATTCTCGAGCAGCCAGATTTTGAGGAAGCTGCAAAGGTCATACATGTGAAAAATGGTCACAAGTCACCATCTTCAGCCCGGTTCTGAGGTGCTTTTTCGAGAACTGGACTTCCTGTTTTTTCTCTGAAGACATTTCGCTTCTCATCCAAGAAGCTTCTTCAGCTCTGCGCCGCTCTAATTTCAAGCAGTCACTAAACGAATGGTTGTAAGTCAGGAACTTCCCGTTTTTAGAGATGTAAATCAAAACTAAGTTGGAGAAGAGCCTTTGGTCTCTTTCTTTTTTTAAAAAAAAAATAATTCCTTTTTCAATTGACCTTCACTCACCTGGTAGGGAAAAAAGGTATGCATTTGAATTTTTGCCTCTTCCCTCCACAGTTGTAACATCTTCAGAATTGTCACACCTCTGGAATAAACTACGCACTTTGAAAAACGTATGAAGTCAGCGTGCAAGATTGTGAATCAACCCTTAATGTGTTTCTGGAAGAAAAAAAAAATCCCCCTTGGTACAGCTCTTTCCTTGCACAAATGTTTAATGTGTGAAGCCCTGAAAACTATATCCATAAAGGCTTTCATTTCCTTGCTGTAGAAAAAGCTAATAAGGAGATGTGTTTCCGACGCATTTTGAATCCCCTGGAATCGCAGACTTGGGAAAAGAGACCGACAGCTTTCCGTCTCTGTGGTAAACTTATTTTATAATAAGCATATAGCGATTGCTTCCCATTTTCTTTCTTTTCTTTTAAGAGCTTGATTGCCCATAACCTCAGCAGAGGGGCCATAAGAGAAACATTTCCAAAATCAAAAGATATATTCTATACGCACGTGCCATTTCCCTTTTGAGTTCTTCCTTCAACAGGGAGCTACTTGGGAAATAACTTTGCTGTTAAGTAGGGATTTGAAAACAAATCTTTTCTAGCTTGCGACGCCTCTAAGAAAAATGCCAGATGGCTCACTTTTTGTGACCACACTATAAAAAAGAGGTTGAGACTCTAGAAAGAGTGCAGAGAAGAGCAACCAGGCTGATGAGGAGACTGGAGGCTAAAACATACGATGAACGGTTGCAGGAACTGGGCATGGCTAGTCTAGTGAAGAGAAGGACCAGGGGAGACAGGAGAACAGTCTTCCAATATTTGAGGGGCTGCCCCAGAGAGGAGGAAGAGAGTCAAGCTATTTTCCAAAGCACCTGAAGGCCAGACAAGGAATAATGGATGGAAACTGACCAAGGAGAGATTCAACCTGGAAATAAGGAGAAATTTCCTGACAGTGAAAACAATCAACCGATGGAACAGAAGTTGTGGGAGCTTCATCACTGGAGGCTTTCAAGAAGAGACTGGACTGCCATCTGTCAGAAATGGTGTAGGGTCTCCTGCTTGGGTGGGGGGTAGGACTAGATGACCTACAAGGTCCCTTCCAACTCTGTTCATCTGTGATCTGTATCTTTTTTCTTTTTTAACTAGGAGACCTAGTTGAAAACCAAGCCTTTTCTGCCGATCGGATGTTCCCACTTACTGTAAGAGTGTAGGAGTCTGCAGTCTGCATATGTGCAGGAATTTTCCTATCTTGGATGGCAAACCTCAGATAAGGAAGGTTATTTGCACGTAGGTGCCAGGAAATGGCATTAAGACCCTAACTCTGTAAATAAGAGGAACAGGGGGAGAGGAAATGGGATATATGTGTGTTAGACTTTAATTAAAGTCTAACATTATAAGTGCTTAAGCAAGCCATGGTTAACCAGAGATTCTAGTTACCCGGAAGATTCTGTGAGCCAATGATATGCTGCCAAGTTGTAACTTGAAAGTAACAAAACTATATAATGTCACTATGTGAAACAATAAAGTCACCACATACATCCTCAACCTTTGTGTGTGTGGTCACTCTACATAAGAGGGTTTGTCGGGATCCCGTTCTTTGGAGTCGGCTTCCTAGAACAAATTGTGCCGCAGACGTATCATGTACCAATGTCATGCCACTCAATTTATCACCCGGCTTTGAAAGCTTCTTAGCGTATTCGCTAACCTAAAAGCCACTTGATATGTTTAAGGCCAGGAGATGGCAACCGTCCCAAGGTCATCCGGTCTCTTGTTCTCAAGGTCTCCAAGTAGACTTCACAACCGAGTGAAAATTCAAATGTCCTCAGGCCTCTTGCCCATTATGAAAACCGCCCCTTCGAATGAAAGGAGAAAAGGGGGGACCTCAAGAAACAGTTGTGTAGTTATAAACCGTCATTGCTGCCGGGGATCTGCAGGAGGCATTCTTGGCTTAGTCTCTACTCAAACCTTTGATTGTTCCTGCCTAAATGTAAAACTTTGCTTTTGTCCACATTAAAATGCATTTCGTTGGAGAGGGCCCATGGTCCAAGTTTGTCAAGATCTTTTTGGATCCCGAGTTTGCCTTTGTTTTTGACTGCAATCGGTACAGTTAGTCCTCGACTTACAACTGTTGGTTTCGTGACTGTTTGAAGTTAGGCTCCTTTTTTCAATTGACAACCGTTGCAGCAGTGGTGGGTTCCTCCCCATTCGGTCTGGTTCTCCCGAGCCGGTAGCGGTGACAATATGATGTCACCGAACCGGTTCTGCCAACCCCCCCACCTCCCACCCCCGTGCCCCCCACTCCCACCCCCACGTTATTCTTACCCTTTATTTGGCCCCACCCCCAATCTATTGCTGCCTCCTGAGTCCCAGCTGATGGCCAGAGGGGAAAAAACTGTTTAAACTCTTGCCGCGGGGCTTCAAAGGGCCGCCCTACAGCTGATCAGTGTTAAAAGAAAACAAATGAGTAGACCAGTGCCTGCAAAAAATAAATGGGTAGATCGGTACAGCTCTGCAAGCAGTTAAAAGCCTGGTAGACCAGTACCTCTGCTAAATCCTAAATAATTGTCACATGACCATCAAGCCACACCCATAAAATAAGCCAGACCCACAGAACCGGTAGTAAAAAAATTTAGAACCCACCCCTGGGTCATAGGATCAAAATAAAGATACTTGGCAACGGGTTCATATTTACGATGGTTGCAATGGTCCCCCTTTTTGTGATCTTCTGACTTACCAACTTTGTTACTCGCTTAACAACTGCTATGATTCACTGAACAGTTGTGGCGAGAAAGGCTGGGCGAAATTCACTTAGCAACTGTCTCCCCTAGCAACAGAAATTTTAGGCTGACTTCTGTAGTCAAGAACTATCTGTATGCATTCTTGCTGGCCAAATTAAGGGATGGATATAATCTGCAAGTTAAAACACAATTTCTTTCTTTTTTTAATTTTTATTTCTACATTTTCTTCTGTTATTATACAAAAGTGCTTAGTCAACAGTGTATAGTCTGAGTCCATTCACTTTTACAAAATAAGTCGTACCAGTAATAATAGTAATAGTAATAATCATGATCATAATATTTGCTTGTATGTAATAATAATCTTTCACCGTTTACTTCTATGTAACAATAATCTTTTATCTTCTAATTTCTACCTCTTTTATCTAGCCGCTGATAAAATACTGTAAGTCCCATGTTGTAAAATATTCTGTTTCTTCCTTATCTTTTATTTTTAATGTTAATCTAATGTTAATGCAGTCCTAGAGGAGATCAATCCTGACTGCTCTTTAGAAGGCCAGATCCTGAAGATGCAACTCAAATATTTTGGCCACCTAATGAAAAGGAAGGATGGACCCACTGGAGAAGAGCCTAATGCCGGGAACGATTGAGGGCAAAAGAAGAAGGAGACGACAGAGAATGAGGTGGCTGGATGGCATCACTGAAGCAGTCAGCGTGAGCTTAAATGGACTCCAGAGGATGGTAGAGGACAGGAAAGGATGGAGGAACGTTGTCCATGGGGTCGTGATAGGTCGGACACGACTTCGCAAGTAACAACAACAACATTAATCTTAAAAAAAAATTATGTCACTTGAGATCCGCTAACAAGGAGAGATCTTTCTGAATTTCATTTTCAACTGCAGTCAGGACAAATTTTTTGATTGAGAGCTACACAGAGTTGGCTATAAGATCGGCAGTTATTCAAATGCCTTAAATCAATTTAAAATGTTGAATATAGCGGCAAGGTTCATAGCCACTCAGATGTTCTCTGCCCAAGAAAAGCTAAGCCATCTCCATGATGTATTTCTTTTTGTACTTCAGCAATAATCCATCCAAATGGGTGGTTTGTTTTACTACAACTTGCACCAGCAGTAAACCTGTCCCATTTTTTAGCACCATTAAGATAAAAATAGACACAGACCATATTCCTGCTATAAAGACATCTTATTGACCCTACGTTAATAGAGTAGAGCAAAGCAGAGCAGTGCAGAACAGAACAGAACAAGAATGAGTACTCTACCTACCCTACCCTACCCTACTAGAGTAGAGTAGAGTAGAGTAGAGTGGAGTGGAGTGGAGTGGAGTGGAGTGGAGTGGAGTGGAGTAGAGTAGAGTAGAGTAGAGTAGAGTAGAGTAGAGTAGAGTAGAGTAGAGTAGAGTAGAGTAGAGTAGAGTAGAGAATAGAATAGAATAGAATAGAATAGAATAGAATAGAATAGAATAGAATAGAATAGAATAGAATAGAATAGAATAGAATAGAATAGAATAGAATAGAATAGAATAGAATAGAATAGAATAGAATAGAATAGAATAGAATAGAATAGAATAAAGTAGGGTAGGGTAGGGTAGGGTAGGGTAGGGTAGGGTAGGGTAGGGTAGGATAGGATAGGATAGGATAGGATAGGATAGGATAGGATAGGATAGGATAAGAATGAATAAAAGAAGAGAAGAGAAGAGAAGAGAAGAGAAGAGAAGAGAAGAGAAGAGAAGAGAAGAGAAGAGAAGAGAAGAGAAGAGAAGAGAAGAGAAGAGAAGAGAAGAGAAGAGAAGAGAAGAGAAGAGAAGAGAAGAGAAGAAGAATGAGTAAAATTAGAATTAGAATTAGAATTAGAATTATTAGAATTAGAATTAGAATTAGAATTAGAATTAGAATTAGAATTAGAATTAGAATTAGAATTAGAATTAGAATTAGAATTAGGTAGAGCAGAGCAGAGCAGAGCAAAGCAGAGTACAGCAGAGCAGAGCAGAGCAGAACAGAACAGAACAGAACAGAACAGAACAGAACAGAACAGAACAGATGAGCTGGAAGGGACCTTGGAGGTCTTCTAGTCCAACACCCTGCTGTCCCAGATACCTTCTTTGGTACGTGTTCCCCCCAAAAATGTTCAAATTATATTTTTCGAAAAAGACATTAATGAATAAGACCAAAACCAAAAAAACTTTTAAAAAAGGCTTGTTCACAGAGGACGTATTTTTAGGCAAATCTTACCCAGCACAAGCGATGCTGAAATGGACCCTCCGATCATCCACAGTCTTCTTTTCCCAGCTAGGTTTATGTGTTTTTTTATTATTATTAAAAATAATCCTTTACACTTAGCAGAACACTTAGGACTATCTCGCAATATGAAGGGTGCAAGCACCACAAGGCTGAGCCGGAGTTGTCCGATTTCCTATCCCATTTCTAATTCCCATCCGCAATCCAAATAGCGACACAATTAATAACCAACAATTAATATCCTGGCTGTCAGCCTTGGCAAAACAAGGGCATCTGTTTTTACATCATCAACATCAAAGGCAACCTTGGAGATTACGTCGACAGTCACTTGAATACAATCTGACCCCTTTGTTGCCACAGATAATCTGTCACTTAGATTAATCTCTCAGCATCTGTTCTTTAACTGGCGTCTCAATATTCATTCTCTGCTTTGGCGGTTGGGACGAAAGGAGGACCCAAACAAGACCTTCCGAAATGTAAACTGCCGAAGGGAAACCAAAGCGATGGCCAGACGCTCATTTTTCACCGTTTTGTTAACTGAGATTTTATTCAAGCAGAGCGTTGGTTTCCTTGACTACTCTATGAATGGGCTTCGAAAAGGCAAGTCGGGAGAGCTAATATTCGATCGCAAATGTAAATGTGAGTTGAGCACGGAAGGCATCTCTCCACGTGCGACAGAGCGACGCTCCGGGGAAAAGGCCTATGTTGCGGTGCTCTTTTTTGCATCTCGGTCTCGTCCGAGGAAAGACGTGTTTTTTGGGGACTCAAATGGAAGAATGGACGGAAAAGCAAAATAGAACAATTTCCAAATATTCGTGAGCCACATGGAGGAGCGTTAATGTGACGTCTTTGATGGTCTTTGGGGGGGGGTGCAGATGTTTCGTGACCCAGCTAGGTAACATAATCAGTGCTAGAAGGGAGGGCTGTTTATATTCTGGCCCCGCTCCCAGGAATACACCCCCTCAGACAGTCAGAGTCTAATGAACTGGCAGGCAACCAAGTAAGCTGATAAAAAGCTTGGCAGCAATCCCCGCAGCCTTTATTAATAGTTCAGTCAAATACACACCACCAAAATGTCCAGAGCTGAGATGCAGGGCAGATTCGAAACCGGGATCCATGAATCTTTGTTTTGTCCGTCACAAAGATACAGGCTGCAATCCCTCTCTTTTATAGCCTGTGGGGTGTGGTCCACCAGCTAATCACGACCACGCCTTTTCCTCTGCTGGGCTCTCCTGTCTCTCCGCCGCTGGCGAGGATCCAGCCAAAACTCACTCCCCTCATCAATGTCCTCCTGTGGCTGCGGGGATGAGCTTGGCTCTGGGCCTATCTCCTGCCCTTCGGTGTCCTCCGGAGGCATTGCCAGAGAGGAGGGTCCTGGAGAAGGAGGCCTTGCCAACTCCTCTCCCTCACTCTCAGAGTCCTCCCCTGCTGATGACACAGGCTCAGGCAACGGAGCCACAACAGTTTGCTCTCTGTTTATATACCTTGCCTTGCCCTGTCAGTCTCGGTGGGAGTGTTCATCCAGAAGCACCAAAAACACTCCCACCCACACTGGTAGGGGAAACAACTACATGCAAACCCCACTCCCTTCTAGGACTGATGAGGTTGCCTAGTTTGGTAATGAAACGTATGGAAGAAAAGTAGCAAGATCGGAGAACATCAAGGACCCTCAGTTCAACTCTGAACTACCAGCTTTTTCTTCTATCAGTACCACATGTGTAATGCCGCACAATGCCAGCGGACTCTCTGCAGCTACGGCCTACCGGAAAACAGTGGAGACAGAATTTAAAACGGTGAGAATCTCTGCTTCTTTTTTTTTTAAGTGGTGGAGGAAGAAGGTGATAGAGATTTCAAGAGCTGAATCAAGAGGGATTTCCTTGCATGCTTAGATTAAAGCTGAATTTTTAAAAGAAAAGGATGCTCCCGTACAAACGTTTGGACCAAATAGTTCGTGCGAATCATCCAAAATTTAGATCAGTTTCACTCCTATAAATATTTAGACCAAATATTTACATCATTTACTTTTATGTAAAAACACCAAATAACGGGGTAAACGCAGGCTGCCAAAGAAACCCAGAAATGCAAAATTGTTTAATCTACATGAATTAAAGCAGCCCGCTGATTTTCCTGGCACTCGTGCCATTTGTTTTGCAAAATAGAATGAAATCATCTCAGTGGTGCTCTCTAGTGGCACCTATATGTCATCCGAAGAGACAGTCCTGTCTGTCAAAGTGTGGCTTTTTCTAAGGCAGGGGTCTGCAACCTTAAACACTCAAAGAGCCATTTGGACCCGTTTCCCACAGAAAAGAAAACACCAGGAGCCACAAAACCCTTCCCGTGGCTGACTATTTCTTGAGCGGCCACAAAACTGGCCTATGTAGTTGAATTAAACGTTCTGTTTTCTTCTGAAACTTTTCTTTTCTTGGACTTATCCACGGTTGGCCTACCGGGGGTTGAAAAGCTCAATAAATCGCGTGCCGGCGAGTGTCGCACATTGACAGTTGTGACGCATATTTTGAGTGATAGGGAGCCACAGCAGAGGGGTGAAAGTGCCACATGCAGCTCCAGAGCCACAGGTGCTGACCCCTGTTCTACGGATATTTACTTCTGCCTAAAGCTCAAACTGATGCTTTCTAACATTGAAGGAGATGGAAGCTCTAGAACAAAAGGCAGATAAAACAGGGAAAGAAGGGTTGTTTTTTTAAAAAAAATAGGCTGATTACAATTTAGCTAAATCAATGATGCAAAAATAAACGAGCTTTTATTCGGGGCCCCAAATCAACTGTAATCCCCAAAATTACAATTCTGCAGGGAGGGAGGGAGGGAGGGAGGGAGGGAGGGAGGGAGGGAAGAAGGAAGGAAGGAAGGAAGGAAGGAAGGAAGGAAGGAAGGAAGGAAGGAAGGAAGGAAGGAAGGAAGGAAGGAAGGAAGGAAGGAAGGAAGGAAAATAGCTAATAGCACTTAGATGTTTCACAGTGCTTTACAGCCCTCCGTAAGCAGTTTACAGAGTCAGCCTCTTGCCCCCACAATCTGGGTCCTCATTTTACCAACCTCAGAAGGATGGAAGGCCGAGTCAACCTTGAACTGCTCAGAATCGAACTGTGGCTGTGGGTAGAGTTTGCCCATGGTGCTCATGTCCGTTTCAAAGCCGAAGAGCCAGTGCTGTCGGAAGACATCTCTGTGGTCATGTGGCCGGCATGACTCAATGTCAAAGGCGCACGGAACGCTGTGACCTTCCCACCAAAGGTGGTCCCTATTTTTCTACTTGCATTTTTTACATGCTTTCGAACTGCTAGGTTGGCAGAAGCTGGGACAAGTCACGGGAGCTCACCCCGTTACGCAGCACTAGGGATTCGAACCGCTGAACTGCCGACCTTTCGATAGACAAGCTCAGCGTCTTAGCCACTGAGCCACAGCATCCTTCAGGAAAACCTACTCAGGTAGTATTTACATGGGGGAGGAAGGGAGTCAAGTTTGGGGAAATTCTGGTTTTCTCCAACAGATTGATCTTACGACTCTATTAAACTCATATCAGTTCTGAACGCGAACTGATATTAAACTCATATCAGTTCTAACAGCCATCCTTAATGCCAAATTCAACTCCAGTTGAATTGAGATTCCAGAATGAGTCTGTGGTCCAGGGTGGTTTGGAAGAGACAGCCTTACCAGCAGGCAATGCTAGATGGCAGTCCAAGTTAGGATTTGAGGGAATAGAAGGATTCTCCTCCTTTCCTTAATTTTATCTTGCAACTTAGAGAGCAATAGCATTTAGACTTATATATTATAGTGCTTTACAGGACTCTCTGGGCAATTGACACTGTCAGCCTGTGGCCCTCCAGAATCTGGGCCCTCTTTTTACCTGCCTTGGAAGGATGGAAGGCTGAGTCAACCGTAAGCCGGTCAGGATCGAACTCCAGACAGTGGGCAGAGTTTGCCTGCAATACTGCATTCTCACCACGGGAGGGAGGGAGAGAGGGAGGGAGGGAGGGAGGGAGGGAAGGAAGGAAGGAAGGAAGGAAGGAAAATGGCAATAGCCCTTAGACTTATATACCACTTCACAGTGCTTTACAGTCCTCTCCAAGAGGTTTACAGAGTCAGCCTATTGCCCCCAACAATCTCATTTTACCAACCACTGGAAAGGTGGAAGGCTGAGTCAACCGTGACCCGTTCAGGATCGAACTCTAGGCAGTGGGCAGAGTTTGCCTGCAATACTGCCTTCTCACCACTGTGCCAACCGTGAACAAGACATTCTCATTCGAAAATGTGTCTCCTTCAGAGCTGTGTGAAAGCTGATCCAGCAGAGAGGATGGAAGGAAACTCTCAGAGCCACCATGCCATGCCCTCCACAGGATGGGAAACACATATATAGGCAGTCCTCGACTTACGACCCCAAAGGAGCCCCAAGATTCCCTTGCCATGCAGGTCAGTCGTTCAGTGAGCTTTGCTCCCTCGTTTTATGACCTTTCTCGTCCCCGTTGATAAGTGAATCACTGCAGTTGTGAAATTAGTAACCCGGTCGTTAAGAGGATCCTGCTTCCCCATTGACCTTTGCTCATCAGAAGGTCACTAAAGGGATCACGTAACCCCAGGGCAAACGTCATAAATATGAACCAGTTGCCAAGCGCCCGAAATTTTGATCACATGATCACGGGGATGGGCCATGGTTTTTCAGTGTCATCGTAACTTCGAACAGTCACTAGGTAGATGGCTGTAAAACGATGACACCCATATTATTTTATGGATTCGATTTCTGTAGCTGAACATCTCAATAAGTGACACTTGTTGCTTCGTGGGATTTCAGTCAACAAAATACTACAGAAATATGCAAAATACCTTTTGGGCATTTCATTTAAATGATTAATTGATGTTCCAAAACATCGAATAACTGAAGCCAAAGAGAAAAACGAAAGAGACAATCAAGTCCAGATTTGAACTGGCTGCTTCTTTTTATTAAAAAAAAAGAAGAATTAACAATGTTAGATGCACAAGCCAACGGAGAATTATCGTATTATACCAATACCATACATGAGATCAAGATGACCATTTCTAATGTCAGTTTTTTTTAGAAACCCAGTTAGGATTGACTTAGATGCTTAGACCAGGGGTCTGCAACCTTAAACACTCCAAGACCCATTTGGACCCGTTTCCAACAGAAAAGAAAACATCGGGAGCCACAAAACCCTTCCCGTGCCTGATTTATTTCTTGAGCGGCCACAAAACTAGCATCTGTAGTTCAATTAAATGTTTTAATTTCTTCTGAAACTTTTCTTTTCTTAGATTTATCCATGGTTGGCCTACTGGGGGTTGAAAAGCTCAATAAATCGCATACTGACAGGTGTCACACTTTGACGATTGTGACGCATATTTTGAGTGACAGGGAGCCGCAGCAGAGGGGTGAAAGAGCCACGTAGCTCCAGATTGCTGACCCCTGGCCTAGACCAAAATTAAGTTGTTACCTGAATTTGTGGGATCGGCTCAACTCCAGTTCAATTGCAGAATTAAGATATTCTGGAACAGTGTCTCTCAATCTTGGCCACTTTAAAAAAAAAGTGGACTTTTTTTAAATGGCTGGAGAGTAAACATAAAATTTAAGGGATGTTTTTGTTATGAGATTGAATTGTAAATAGAAATCAGGATAATTTAAATAAAGATGTAAGTTTAAGATGGAGATATTTAAAGGTAGAATTTGTGTAAAGAGGTTAAATAGATTAGAGGTACCGATGCAGAAAAGTTGTTATTAGTACTGAAATTTCGATATATTTGTTTTTTTTTTTTTAAAAAAAATGTGGATTTTGACTTCCAGAATTCCCTGGCTGGAGAATTCTGGGAAGTAAGGTCTATACTTCTTAATATTGCCAACGCTGAGAAAGATTGCCTTAGAAATCACTGTGGACTTGAGCTGTGCCTGAAATCACTGCATCTTTTTCCCAGGATCACACAAACTCAGACATTTTTAGACTCTGCGCAAGAAAAGTGCAGAATTGTCGATCTGTTCCCACAGACAGTCATAATCCGAAAAGCTCCTTAGCGGCACAATTAAATTCATCGCCGAATGTGATAGAGGCATACTTATGAACACGTTGCTTAATAGGCATACAGCACAGACAAAAACAGCTTTTGTGAAGTTTCGGGAACTTTAAATGCAACAATACCGACTTCCCAATCACCCAGCCAATCTACGCGACGCCTTGGCGTTTGCAGAGTAAATCATGCGGAGAATTATCCCAGCAAAGCAAATAATAAGGAATTACAAAAACGTTGCTCAAATCAGCTCATTTGGAGTTTTGTTTGCCTTTGGTATTTTGAAAAGAAAAACAAAGAAACAGTTCCACTTTTCTCGATAAAATACAAACAAACAAACTTCGAATTATCCTAAGGGAGGATTTCCATCCCTAACCACGAAGCACACATCCTTAATTGTGTTAGCATTCACCGAATTAAGCATATCCTGAATTGCGCTTGCATTAACCTTGCCCCCAATCCACCCCCCAAGTGTGCTGATTCATGCATCTGTCTAAACAACAGAGAAGCAGATCTGACACAGACGGTAGATCCGAAATCTGCCATCGCTTCAGACTGGGTCCTACCAGCCTGAGATTAAACCTTGACAAGGTGCAAGTCAAGTTTTATTTTACTTTTATTTTTTTCTCTTTTCCAAGAAATGGAAACTGCCCGGTTCATCTTTCCTGCGTGAGACTCCCAACTGGGTGGATTAAGCCACTTCATTATCCATCCCAGCTCTAATCTATGCATCTATTAATTCTTCTCAGCATTTACCATTTTACCAAGCGCCGGCTAATAATAGTGGCAATTTACCAGAATACCATTTTTAGAAAGGATAGCAGCGTTCCACACATGCTCAGCTCCACTCCTACCAATTCTCCCCACCGGTTTTTTTTTTTATAGAAAGGATGGGGTCTGTAATGATGATAGGCCTTCTCTCTCTGTATCTCTCTCTCATTCCCCCTTCCTTCCTCTTTCTCTCTCTCTCTCTATAGACCACAGCCAAGGACAGGAGGCCTCCTGCAACCTTCTCCTCCCCTTTGGATGCACTTCCCTCCCAAAAGGGCTCTCCAACTTGACCTACCTCTCCTGCAGGGTTGGTTTTGATTTCCAACACCAACTATCTATCTGCCCAGGAATGCAAAATAAAGCAAGGAACTTACGGGGTTAAATGAACAGCTGCGAGGACGGGGAGTCGTCTTTGGCTGTCTCCATCAGGGGTGCCTCTAAAACAGAGCATTGCGTTCATCCCCAGCCCTCCCAGGAGCCGACAATGAATGATCAAAGTGGAGATGCTGAGATAACCGAAGACTATCTCTGGGCAAATGGGGGTTGTGGGGGGGGGAGGGAGAGAGAAAGAGAGAAAGAGAACTGGGTGGGCGGTTAAAGGAAAGTCGCAAATTGTGAAAAAAGGTAAAATCTTGGGCTGGTGCTTTCCCCAGCCCGTTCCCCGTGAGTTCTTCGTGGTGTCAAACCATCCTAGGTGGCCACCGATTTTTTCCGCAGCTGGAAGGAAAGAGACAGTGGTAATAGAAACTGCTGCTAATCTGGCTGGAAGCTGCAGTAACTCACTGCAGGATTTCTCTCGCAAATGGGAAAGAGAGGACCGGTTTCCTGCAGCAAGGACTTCAGCATCCCCTCCTCCTCCCTTCCCCAGGACCGCAAGCTGCAGTCGGGACATCTCAAGCCAGACTGGGTGGACCCCAGGCATGTACGGGGGGAGGAGGAGAAAAAAGTACGGAGGAAGTCCCAGCTGCAGGGAAGCTACCTATCCATCGAATTTAGGATGTTCCGTGTCTTAAAGGGACCACGGCCTTCCAGAGCACACAAGCCCTTTTCTTTGGATGCTACTACAGGGCCGGAACTTTTTCTGTGGATCCTGCTTTCTAAATCAGGACGCGTGACGGTTATCCTTCCCCCCAAGCAGCCCAGGCTTCTTGTGGCAATTTTGCAAAAGCCTAGAATTTTTATTTTGATTCTAGAAATAGAATGACAGAGTTGGAAGGGACCTTGGAGGTCTTCTAGTCCAACCCCCTGGCTAGGCAGGAAAACCCTGCACCACTTCAGATAAATGGTTATCCAACATCTTCTTAAAAACTTCCACTGTTGGAGAATTCGCAACTTCTGGAGAAAAGTTGTTCCACTGATTAATTGTTCTGACTGTCAGGAAATTTCTCCTTAGTTCTAAGTTGCTTCTCTCCTTGATGAGTTTCCACCCATTGCTTCTTGTCCTGCCCTCAGATGCTTTGGAGAATAGCTTGATTCCCTCTTCTTTGGGGCAGCCCCTGAGATATCGGAGCACTGCTATCATGTCTCCCCTAGTTTTATTTTATTTTATTTTATTTTATTTTGCAAAGTGAAGCAATTAAAATGGGCTGGCAGCACTGCAACTTGCTGTTGCCACCTTCAATTTTAGACACACGAGCGTGGATGAGGGTGCCATAAAAGCTGCCTTCACAAATCAAGGGTTTGCTTGATATGTAGTAAAGAATAAGGATTTGGAGGGGGGCGTTGTTCTGGGTTAATGTGGCTTTGTGTGAGATTCAGTTTGGGGTCGTGGCTTAGTGAAATAGTACCCAGTCGATGAAGAGCCGGGGTGGCGCAGTGGTTAGAATTATAGTATTGCAGGTTAATTCTGCCAATAAATCAAATTAAAAAAAAAAAGGTTCCCCTCGCACATACGTGCTAGTCGTTCCCGACTCTAGGGGGCGGTGCTCATCTCCATTTCAAAGCCGAAGAGCCAGCGCTGTCAGAAGACAACTCCGTGGTCATGTGGCCGGCATGACTCAATGCCAAAGGCACACAGAACACTGTTCCCTTCCCACCAAAGGTGGTCCCTATTTTTTCTACTTGCATTTTTTTACGTGCTTTCGAACTGCTAGGTTGGCAGAAGCTGAGACAAGTAACGGGAGCTCACCCCATTATGCGGCACTAGGGATTCAAACTGCTGAACTGCCAATCTTTCGATCGACAAGCTCAGCGTCTTAGCCACTGAGCCACCACATCCCTTACAACTGTTAACTGCAGCCAAAAGGACATACATCTCTGCCGTAAAGTCATCTGGATCGTCTCCCCACAACTCATGTCTATGGGGCACAACAAAGAATTGTTTCCAGATTCAGTTCTACGGTAGCTGCGATTGTCTCTCCGTAACTGATCCCCCCCATCCATCTGTACTAGTAACCAGACTTCCAGTATGTGTCTATATTTGCATATGTTTTTGCATATGCACGAATACCACACAACAGCTGCTCACAAGCTTCTGGCAAACTGAGCTTCTTCAAATCGAGTCCCTGTGCAAACACAAACCCTCGGTCTATTTTTTCTCTCTCTCTCTTGACAACACATACACACAAAGCTGTTCTGGAAAGGAATAGCAATAGCAATCACGCTTAGGCTTATATACCGCTTCACACTGCTTTACAGCCCTCTCTAAGCGGTTTACAGAGTCAGCATCTTGCCCCCAAAAGTCTGGGTCCTCATTTTACCCAACTTGGAAGGATGGAAGGCTGAGTCAACCTTGAGTCACGCAGGATCGAACTGCTGGCAGTCGACAGAGTTAGCCTGCAATACTGCATTCTAACTACTGTACCACCATGGTTCCTTCCTTCCTTCCTTCCTTCCTTCCTTCCTTCCTTCCTTCCTTCCTTCCTTCCTTCCTTCCTTCCTTCCTTCCTTCCTCTCTCCCTCCCTCCCTCCCTCTCTCCCTTCCCACTTATCAATAACACTTAGACTTATATACCGCTTCACAGTGCTTTGCTGCCCTCTCTAAGCAGTTTACAGAGTCAGGATATTGACCCCAACAATCTGGGTCCTCATTTTAGCGACCTAGGAAGAATGGAAGGCTGAGTCAACCTTGAGTCGCGCAGGATCGAACTGCTGGCAGTCAGCAGAGTTAGCCTGCAATACTGCATTCTAACCACTATGCCATCACGGTCCCTCCCTTCCTTCCTTCCTTCCTTCCTTCCTTCCTTCCTTCCTTCCTTCCTTCCTTCCTTCTTTTCTTCCTTCCTTCCTTCCTCCCTCCCTCCCTCCCTCCCTTCATCCCACCTTCCCTCCCCACTTATCAATAGCCGTGGTGGTGCAGCAGATTAAAGTGCTGTTAAGTAACACCAGTTGCCTGCAATTACTGCAAGTTCAAATCTCACCAGGCTCAAGGTTGACTCAGCCTTCCATCCTTTCGAGGTAGGTAAAATGAGGACCCAGATTATCGGGGCAATAAACTGACTTTGTATAAAAAAGAACACCGTTTAGGGGGGCCCGAAAGCCCTAATAAGCAGGTATATACAAAAGTATGAAGGCTATTGCTTAACGCATTGTAAGCCGCCCTGAGTCTCCAGAGAAGGGCGGCATATAAATTGAACCAATAAACAATAAATTGAACCAATAAAATCCCCATTCCCTCCCCACTCCAAAATTTCTGCTACTGGTTCTCCAGAACCTGTCAGAACCTGCTGGATTTCACCCCTGCTATAGAGTGAATAAAGTTCTATTCTCTGTGAAACTTTACTTTTTCCGATGACTTCAAGAGGAGCGACTAACTTTTGCAGAATTAAAACATTGAGAAAAAGGAAGGAAGACCGCTGTTCCCACAGGTGATTATCTACTCTTGGTAGCAACAAAAATGATCTACAAGGGAAGAGGAACACGCTTGCTTGCATATTGTTTCATGGCTGAAGAGAAGCAGGAAACCAGCCCAACAGATGTTGGGGTCAACTTTATTCTGTCTGGGGTCTTGAGGGGAAGTTAAAAAAAAACTATCAAATTTACATTTTTTTACAGGTTCTGAAACTCATAAAATAATACAACTGCTCTCCCTGCCCTGATTTCACGACCATTTCATCTACATCGTACTGAGTTAATGCCGTTAATGTAGTGGGAAGAAGGATCCGAAGGTGTTTTCAAAAACGGATGTAAAATCCATGTGTAGAAAATCCCTCAAGGTGCCCGGAGCCCACCTATCAATCTTCAAGAACTCTTGAGCACCAGTAAGCTGCCTATTCTACTTCCAAGATGTTCTGTAGAAGATCAACGTTCTACATCTTTGCACTTCCAGATGTATCAAGTCCCAGAATTCTCCAGCCAACACAACCAATCAGGTGGTTTGAGAATCATGGAACTTTCTGTGGTCCAAAACCGTTTGAAGGTTCTCAACTATGTCTTGTCTTGCTTATCTTACAAGCTTCCTGCAAATTGCTTCTGGGCATTCTGCCAACTACAGTAAGCTTTCAGTTATTATTCTTGGAATTCTTGGTGGCTGTTAATACAGTTAATTAACAGCCGTTGTTGTAAACGACTGATTTAGTTAGTAAACCAAGGTTTGAACGGACTTTGTGTGTGCTGCGTTCTTTGGGATCCGTAGCTGGGGCAGAATGCACGCATGCACGCAAGAAACCCAGGCAAGGCCACGCGTGCCGGGCAACAAGGATTTGTGTGCCAATTTGGGCACGTATGCCATAGGTTCGCTATCACAGTTCTAGTCTCAACATCTTTTTTTACATTGTGGCGACCAAAACTGGCTGCAGTATTCCAAGTGTGGCCTTACCATAGGTTGAGCATTGGAGTTTTCAAAGCAAATAAAAATCAGGACCCCAGTTTGGAAACTTGAATTCCAGATGTTCTCAAAAACACATCAAACATCTGGCTCAAGGGAAAGATGTGTTGTGATCCAGACCCAAGTAAGTATTATCGGACGCGTTCAGTTCTAAACAAACAGACTTTATTAGAACAGCTGAGAATTAATTCATTCTCAACGTGGTCCAAACTAAATCAAAACAAATTCTTCTTAATACAAATTCTTCAGCCTTATCACCAACCTTGGTCTAATTAGGCAACCTGCCAAAGGCTTCTCTTGGCAAAAGTTCAGAAGCAGATGACGCCGACAAGAAATAAATGCAGCAAGACAAGAAACAAATCTATTAATGTTCTTTTCTGACAGAGGCCAAGAGCCATTGCTGGTTTTTTAAGCCTTATGGGAGGGGCCAATCATCTCCTGGCCTTTCTCCCGAGTTGTCCTTTTTGCTTTAGCTGCTCTCACCTTCTGGCAGCTCTTCTCATGCGTGCAATAGGAACAGGCTCCTCCTGTTCCTCTGCCTCTCTGCTGTCAGCCTCTGGAAGCTCCGGAGTCCGTACAACACTCCCCGATGGCCCTAGCCCCATCTATGTCTCCCACGCAGAGCCCTCATCTGGGCCTTCCCCAGGCTCCAGGACTGGTCCCTGTTCTTCCTCAACCTCATCGCTGTTCGACTCCACTGCCAGCTCCACAGGCTGCTGATGGGTGACAACAGGATGTCCCTTTCTCCAAAGAGATGGCTCAGCTCTTGTGAATTGGTTTGGAGGACTCACATTTTGTAATCTTTAATTGAAGGAGATAACATATGCTTTCTCTTTCACATTACCTCAAAAAAAAAAATTATTATTTTACAGAAATGATTAAAATCAGTTGTACGTCTGCCTCAGGAAATGAAAGGGTTTGCCATTTTTTTCCCCCACCCTCCCTTGAGTTCACCCCAGGACAATAAAAGAAGATGCGTGATATTTTTTGGTAAAACCACACCACCTCTCTAAAACATCCTTCTTCATCTTTGGCTCCTCGGAAAGATAAATATAATGATGGCCCCTGAGGAAAAAAAAACCTTGGCAGTTGCCATTTTGCTTTAAAATTTCATTATTCCTATGATATCCAGAGAGAAAACAAACCTCTGACCTGATATTTTATCTAATTCCTTGCTTGGCTAAAATACAAACTCCTAATCTCTTCCTGTTTGTCTTTTCTTTCTTTCTTTTTGCCTCTCACTTCTCTCTTTGTCCTTATCTGACTTGAAACCTATTTCTCTGGAAACCTATTTTCCAGAGAAAATAGAGACAAGCTTTGTTTCTAAGAAATCTCCTTTCTTCCTACCTAAAACAAAATATGTTGGATGTATAGAAGCAGCATAGCGTGAACAGAATAACAGAGTTGGAAGGGATATTGTAGGTCATCTAGTCCAACCCCGCCGCCCAAGGAGACCCTACACCCGTGATGACGAACCTATGGCACGTGTGCCACAGTGTTGTGGCCCTGTCCTCTGAGCCTATCCCTTTGGAGGAAGGAAGCTCTGAGCAGGAGGAAGAGGAGCCAGCCAGATCTCCCAGCCCCCGCCCCCTCTGGCACCGGCTCAGGTGCCAGCTGAAAGAGAGCCAAGTAGTGGGGAAACAGGTGTCTCAGATGAGAGTGAGGGAGAGACGTCATTCCTGGACACACGCCAAAGAAGGCGAGACAAAAGAGTATTGCAGCTGCGGCGTATGAGGAAATAGTCCTGAGTCACTGATTGGAGTCATGGGATCAGTGAGTCACTGGACCACACCCAGAAGCCTGTCTATATAAGACAGGCCAGTGAGTCATGAAGTTCGTGACGAACAAAGCTAAACAAACGGAGCAACCTCGTAGTCTTGGAAGCTAGATGAACGGCAAAGCTACGTAGGTGATTTTCTTGTTTGTGTAAACCAATAAAGTCCTTGGCAGACGGTGTGCATATTGCTGCCAAGGTTGAGATAAGAACTGCGGAGTGTGCCAAGTGATTCTTAACCCTCGGCTGGCTGTGTTTTTGTGGGTCTCTGAAGGGGGGGGACAGATCACACAGGTGGCACATGGAGCCATATCGGCGGTCACACAAGCTCAACTCCAGCGCACATGTGCACACCGGCCAGCTGATTTTCTGGCTTTCTGGGCCCCTGGAAGTCGGCAAACAGGCCGTTTCCAGCCACCAGAGGGCCTCCCAGTGAGGGAGGCAGTTTTTGCCCTCCCCAGGCTCCTAGAAAGGCTCTGGAGTCTGGGTAGGGCAAAAAATGGGCCTACTAGGCCCACTGTACCAAAAGTGGGGGAAGTGTGAGGGGGTCGTGCACACATGTGTAGGGGGCGAGGTGCATAGAATTATGGGCGTGCATGACCCCCCCCCCATGCTCTCCCCACTTTTGGCACGCGGTGGCAAAAAGGTTGGCCATCCCTGCCCTACACCATTTCTGACAAATGGCAGTCCAGTCTCTTCTTGAAAGCCTCCAGTGATGAAGCTCCCACAACTTCCGAAGGCAACTTCTGTTCCATCGGTTGACTGTTCTCCCTGTCAGAAAATTTCTCCTTAATTCCAGGTTGCTTCTCTCCTAGATTAGTTTCCACCCATTGCTTCTTGTCCTTCCCTCCGGTACTTTGTAGAATAATTTGACCCCATCTTCTTTGTGGAATACTGAATTATTCCTTGTCTGGCCTTCAGGTGCTTCTTGCTTCTCCAAGAAGATCTACAAACCACCTTACAAAGGGTCAAAATGATCATAGAAAAACATTATCAAAACACCTTAGAAAGGACCGCAAAGGGACAACCTCAGTTGGGGTCAAACAGGATATGTGTTGAAGTGTCCAACCTGTGTGTAAAGTGTGGCAAGATTTTGACTGGGTGCTTGCAAACTCTCTCTTGATTGGTTGATCCCGCTCACAAGTCACTCTTGGGCATGGCTCCATGAAGAACCAAAAACGACAAAGGGAAATTTTTGTTAAAAGAGAAAGACCTAAAAGGAGAAAGAAGGACTAGGGGTGATAAGATAGCAGAGTTCCAACATCTGAGGGGCTGAAAAGAGAGGAGTCAATCTATTCTCCAAAGCACCTGAAGGCAGGACAAAAAACAATGGATGGAAACTAACCAAGGAGAGAACCAACCTAGAACTAAGGAGAAATTGTTGAGATCCAGGCCCAAGTAAGTAGTAGGAAAATCAGTCCGTGAAAAAACAAACAAAACTTTATTAGAACAGCTGAGAATGACTTCATTCCCAGCGTCGTTCAACTAAATTAAAGCAAATTCCTCCCAACACAAATTCCTCAGTCCTATCGCAAACCTTGGTCCAATTAGGCAAACTGCCAAAGGCCTTTCTTGGCAAACGTTCAGAAGTCCCAGATACAAAAATAAATACAAGACGTAGACGAAGAAGAAGATGAAGCTACCAATGTTGCTTTCCGGCAAAGCTCAAATGCCTTAGCTGGTCTGTTTTAAGCCTTAAGGGAAGGGCCAATCATCTCTTGGCCCTGCTCCTGAGTTGTCCTCTTTGCTTGAGTTGCCTTCCAGCAGCTCTTCTCATGCGTGCATTAGGAACAGGCTCCTCCTGTTCCTCTGCCTCACTCCTATCAGTCTCTGGAGGTTCTGGAGTCCACACCTCACTCCCCGATGGCCATGGCCCCATCTCTGCCTCTGACACAGAGCCCTCATCTGGGCCTTCCCCAGCCTCCAGGACTGGCCCCTGTTCTTCCTCAGCCTCATCACTGTCGGACTCCGCTGCCAGATCCGCAGGCTGCTGGCGGACCACAACAGAAATGTCCTGACAGTAAGAACAATCAACCAGTGCCTTCAAAAGTTTTGGGTGCTCCATCACTGGAGGCTTTTAAGAAGAAACTGGACAGCCATTTGTCTAAAATGACATGGGGTGTCCTGCTTGAGGAGAGGCTTGGATGACAAAACCTCTAAGGTCCAACTTTCCAACTCCGATGTTCTATGTTCTATCTTCAGCTGGTATCTCACAATACACCTGAGACACAATAACTGAGATTTGCAGGCCATCAATGAAGCTTCTTCTGAGTTTTTGCTAAATATTTGGAAAAATGTTCACCAGGAGAGATTTCAAAGAAGTTATTTATTGATTCAATTTATTGGTTCAATTTATATGCCGCCCTTCTCCAGAGACTCAGGGCGGCCTACAATGCGTTAAGCAATAGCCTTCATACTTTTGTATATACCTGCTTAGTAGGGCTTTCGGCTCCCCCTAAGCGCTGTTCTTTTTTATACAAAGACAGCTTATTGCCCCCACAATCCGGGTCCTCATTTTACCTACCTCGGAAGGATGGAAGGCTGAGTCAACCTTGAACCTGGTGAGATTCGAACTTGCAGTAATTGCAGGCAGCTGGTGTCACTTAACAGCACTTTAATCTGCTGCGCCACCAAGGCTCTGGGTGCCCCAAAGATGCTTTTTCCAAAAGTCAGTCTTGGTTTGTTTTTTCTTTGAAAATGTTTCATTTCTCATCCAATGAGCTACTTCAGTTCTTCTTGGATGAGAAGTGAAATGTTATCAATTATCCTGGGCATAATACTATCGACGGGAGGAAGCATCCCAGATGTAGCCACCTGAACCCCCAAGCAAGCATCCCTTTCTCAAGATATTGCAATTGGTCCCCTTGTAGAGGTTTCCATGGATACCACATACATCCTATATAGGGAGGAAACCACAGACAAAGAGGGGAGAGATTTCCTAAGGTATGGATATCGCAGCTCCATGGAAACTGGTTCTTACCGTCAGAGGAAGAGAAGGGAAAAGATTTTTGTGTAGGAAGAAATTGAGATGGTAATTATCCGGTTCCGTGAAATTAGCACCACACACACTAGAGTTAGCTGTCACTCAGGGAAGGAAAAAACAAAAAACAAAAACCAACAACCAGGACTTCACAAAAGCTTTGGGGGCAATAGAGATAACCCTGCTGAGAGCGGCTCTTAGGATGGCAGAAGACACAAAATATCTGCAAGAGAAACAGGGTCGCAATGAACCATCCACCCACACAGTTGTCCTTGGAAGTCGTAAAAGTCCCACGGAGTTTTCCTTAGTAAAGTTTGGAGACATCCAATAAGACATAAAGCCAGCAATTGCACAACCTCTTTGTGCCAAATGGTTTGAGGTTCTAATGGGGTGGGGGGGACTTTCTGTTGTGGCCTGTCAGCAGCCTGTGCAGCTAGTAGCTGATTCCAACAGTAAGGAGGCTGGTGTGGTGCTGCGCCAGCAGTCTGTGCAGCTGGCGCTTGAGTCAGACAATGAGGAGGCTGGAGAAGATGTGGTGCCAGAGGCAGGGATTCAGCCAGGGCCTTCACAACCTCCAGAAGCTCCCATAAGTGAAGAGGAAGAAGAGGAGGAGCCTCTTCTCGATGCACGGGTGCGCAGAACTGCCAAAAGGCAGGAGTGGCTCCTCAGGAGGTGGTGGTCTCGAGAGTAAGGCTTGGGGCTAATTGGCCACTTCCTTAGCCTATTTAAGGAGGAACACCGACTGAAGCAATTTGCAGGGAACAACTTCGTTCCCTCTCCTTCGCGTCTTGATTTCAGTTGTCTGCAAATTGCTTCTGGGCTTTCTGCCAACCATAGTAAGATTACAATTATTTATTCTTTGGATTTTTGTAGGCTGTTAAGAAAGTTAATTAACAGCCTTTATTTGAAAAAGACTGATTTAAGTTAGTAAACTAAGGTTTGTACAGACTTTGGGTGTGCTGCATTCTTTGGGGTCCGTAGCTAGGGCAGAATTCTTTCACACTATAGGTGTTGACTAATTACCTGTAGTTTTTGGAGTATAAAACCAGGGGTGAAATGCTCCCGGTTCAGACCGGATCGCCCGATCCGGTAGCAATGGCAGTGGGTGGTTCAGAAAACTGGTTGCAAAAATCCCTGCCCACCCCCCCCCTTCCCCCATCCCATGCCCAGCTGAGCCATGCTATCATCAGAGGCATTTTTTTTTTACTTTTAAAAGCATTTTTTCTTCGGCCAAAAAGTAAAAAAAATAAAGCCTCTAATGATCACACGGTTCTGCTGGGATCGTCAGAACCTTTTAAAAGCATTTTTCCTACAACCTCTTTGGCTGAAGAGATTGTAGAAAAAATGCTTTTGAAAGCAAAAAAAAATGCTTTTAAAAGAAAACAAAAGCCTCTGATGATCAGGCAACTCAGCTGAGATCGTCAGAGGCTTTTAAAACAATTTTTTTACAACCTCTACAGCTGAAGAGATTGTAGAAAAATTGCTTTTAAAAGTAAAAAGAAAAAAAGAAAAGTTGGCCACGCCTACCCAGTCACATTACTCACCCATCAAGCTACGCCCACAAAACCGGTAGTAACAAATTTTCTATTTCACCATTGTATAAGACCTCCGTATCTCCGTATTTTTCGCTGTGCCCTCAAGACCCTGCTGTTCCGACAGGCAGGGCTGTCTATGTAAATGAATTTTAATCTGGAGTTTTAATTTTTGGGTTTTTAATTAGATTTGGCCGAAATTGTTTAATTGTTTTAATAATTCTAAATTTTAAATTGATGATGTTGGTATATTTTGTGTTTTTTACTCTGGCTGTACACCGCCCCGAGTCCTTCTGGAGAAGGGTGGTATAGAAATAAAATGAAAGAAAGGAAAGAAGGAAAGAAGGAAGGAAGGAAGGAAGGAAGGAAGGAAGGAAGGAAGGAAGGAAGGAAGGAAGGAAGAAAGAAAGAAAGAAAGAAAGAAAGAAAGAAAGAAAGAAAGAAAGAAAGAAAGAAAGAAAGAAAGAAAGAAAGAAAGAAAGAAAGAACGAACATCTGGAAAAAAACTAACCAAACTCAGAAAGCTTGAGGAACCCTTCATTTCAACCCTGTTTACAAATATTCTCCTGTTTTTCTGTTTGTTTTTTTTAAGTAACGTCTGTATTGCCTTAAAGCACGACCAATTTACACAGAGAGACAGGACCTGATGAATTTACAAGGCGATTCCAAGAATTAGTTAGTGGCTTTGGCTGTCACTTTCCTCATGCTTTCATTTATCAATGTGTCTTTTTCAATACCCTTTTATACTGCAATATTCTCTCTCCCTGCCTCCACGAAAAATTAGGGGAAAATAGCAAAAAAGAAAGGAGATGTAATAACTGAGTTTTGTTTTTTTTGTTTTTTTTTCCTGAAGGGTTTAATTATCATAATGGATGCTTCTTCTCACCAGTTGTCAGTATTCCTAGAAAAAAAAAAGGCAGGAAAAAAAGAATGTGCTCTCCCTGAAGCAATTAGTTATTGTTCCTAGTTTTCAGAAACATTTTTTTTAAAAAAAAATAGTCCGTGTATTCATTACCTAGCAAACATATGAGAAGTTGGTGCAATGGAAAGTGAATTCTTGAAATGAGTAAATTCTGCCTCCTACACATAACCCCTTTTTGCAGAGTGACGTCTATTAAATAAAATAACTTTGAGGTACATAATTATCAAAACATTTTTCCCTACAGTTGCTTTTTTGGTTTGGCTACATATTTAAAAAGCCCTTACTGATCTGGTAAAAAACATATTTATTTATTTTATTTATTAGATTTACATATACAGCCCTTCTCCCGAGGGACTCGGGACGATGTACAGCCATAATGAAACAACATTTAAAACCCATTAAAAATAGAACTAAACAAATTTGGCCTTCTTAGTTAAAAACCCATAATTTAAAATGCCCTGTTCGAATTTTTAGTCAGCCAGGCCAGCCTATTGAAATAATAGGGTCTTAAGGGCCCGGCAAAAGGTGCGGAGATCGGGAATCATATGTATCCCCGGGGGGGCAATTCATTCCAGAGGACAGGTGCCCCCACAGAGAAGGCTCTCCCCCTGGGGGTCGCCAGCCTACAATGTTTTGCAGACGGCACCCTGAGGAGCCCCTCTCTGTGGGAGCGTGTTGGTCGGTGGGAGGCTATTGGTGGCAGAAGGCGATCCCATAAGTATCTGGGTCCTAAGCCATGGAGTGCTTTAAAGGTGCTAACCAACACCTTGAAATGCACCCGGAAGACCACTGGGAGCCAGTGCAGCTCGCACAGGAGAGGTGTCACATGGGTGCGACGAGTTTATTTTATTTATTTATTTTATTTTATTTCAACTTATATACTGCCCTTCTCCCTGGGGGGACTCCCTAATCCTAACCCTAATCACCCGTGCGGCCACATTCTGGACCAGTTGGAGCCTCCGGGTGCTCTTCAAGGGGAGCCCCATGTAGAGAGCATTGCAGTAGTCTAGACGTGATGTGACGATGGCGTGAGTGACCATGTGCAGGGCGTCCTGGTCCAGAAAGGGATGCAACTGGTACATCAGGCAAACCTGATAAAAAGTCCCCCTGGCCACAGCCAGCTAGACTTTTGTAGGGGTCAGCAACCTTAAACACTCAAAGAGCCACAAAGGTCCTAACCGGAAGCCCCTGTTCAATTCTTGAACCGACCGGAAGTCCGTTTCCCCCATCATAGCCTTCTCCTAGCTCGGTGTTCTTTTCCTCTGCCAACTGGTGGTTGGAGATTCTATGATTCTCCTACCATAGAGTCCCTCCTAGCTCGGCATCCTCTTTCCTCTACCTGTCCTAACCGAAAGCCCTATCTATAGTGAAGCCAACCAGCAACAGGGAGCCGCAGCAGAGGGATGAAAGAGCCACATGTGGCTCCAGAGCCGCGGGTTGCTGACCCCTGGTGTAAACCTATCCCAGAATAACAGAATAACGGAGCTGGAAGGGAACTTGGAGGTATTCTAGTCCAACTCTCCACTCAGGCAGGAAACCTATAACATTTCAGACCAATGAGACCACGATGATCCCCACCAGATGAGGATGTAATTCAGAAAATTGTGCCGAGATGGATAGACTAACTTTAAAGATAAAAGACAAAGAAGAGACAGAATATTACTTGATAGGGAACAGATTTTATGCGTGGTTAGAAATAAGAGGTAGAAATTAGACGAAGAAAGATTATTGCTAGGGATGAATTAGATATAAAGATGGTTTTTAACTATAAATATGCCAATATAATTAACAGGATTATAAATAAGCTAATACAAAGAGAAATGTAGCCAAAACTATTCTCTTACATTATTACTATTGTTGCCAGTATAGGTGTTAATATTTTTTATTGTCTTTTTTTTTCCGTTTTTCTTTTGGAAATGAGATACCCTGACAATACACTCTATTCAAAATAGTTACGAATAAAAATAAAATTTAAATTTTTTTTTAAAAAAATAAAAACATTTCAGACAAATGGCTGTCCAGTCTCTTCTTAAAAACTTCCAGTGTTGGATTCCACCTTTTGTAGAACTGACGGAAAAAGGCTATTTTCCAGCCTCCCTCAATATATTCTTATTTAGATTCAGGTGTTTATTTTTTTACTGAAATATAAAGTGGGCTAGGGTTAGGGTGGATGGAATGGGTGCTCCATCATTGGAGAATTTTAAGAAGAGACTGGACAGTCACTTGTCTGAGATTGTAGAGGTTCCCCTGCTTGAACAGGGGACTACAAGACCTCCAAGGTCCCTTCCTGTTCTGTTCTGTTCTGTTCTGTTCTGTTCTATTCTACTACTCTACTCTACTCTACTCTACTCTACTCTACTCTACTCTACTCTACTCTACTCTACTCCACTCCACTCCACTCCACTCCACTCCACTCTACTCTACTCTACTCTACTCTCTACTCTACTCTACTCTACTCTACTCTTCATTCCAATATTCTATTCTATTCTATTCTATTCTGTTCTGTTCTGTTCTGTTCTGTTCTGTTCTGTTCTGCTCTGCTCTGCTCTGCTCTGCTCTGCTCTGCTCTGCTCTGCTCTGCTCTGCTCTGCTCTGCTCTGCTCTGCTCTACTCTACTCTATTCTACTCTACTCTACTCCATTCCACTCCATTCCATTCCATTCTTCATTCCAATATCTGTTCTGTTCTGTTCTGTTCTGTTCTGTTCTGTTCTGTTCTACTCTACTCTACTCCTCTACTCCTCTACTCTACTCTTCATTCCAATATTCTATTCTATTCTATTCTATTCTATTCTATTCTATTCTATTCTATTCTATTCTATTCTATTCTATTCTATTCTATTCTATTCCATTCCATTCCATTCGACTCCACTCCACTCCACTCCATTCCATTCCATTCCATTCCATTCCATTCCATTCCATTCCATTCCATTCCATTCTTCATTCCAATATCTATTCTATTCTGTTCTGTTCTGTTCTGTTCATATTCCATATTCTATTCCATATTCTATTCTCTATTTATTCCATATTCTATTCTATTCTATTCTATTCTATTCTATTCTATTCTATTCTATTCTATTCTATTCTATTCTATTCTATTCTATTCTATTCTATTCCTTTTTGACTCAGATCACCTTATCCCTTCAGTGGAAGAGGAAGAATTCTCAGGAGATTAAAAGCGACAAAGCTTCCTTTCCTCAGTTGGAAAATTAGTGTGCCAAGAATAATGGTTCCTATTGATGGCATAAGTTTTTTTCTGGCGTTCTATTTCTAGTAAGGAGTAATTAGAAGTCTTATCAAATCATGTTCCTTTTCAGTTTTAAAGTCACCTTGGAAAAGTTTCCATGCCCATCCCAAGGCAGCGGTAAACTCTGGAAAGCAATCCAACATGGGTTATGTGGGTTACAAATTACAACACAGTCTCGCAGTCCTGGCAGATATAAAGGGGACAAAATAAAATTAAGCAGGATGTCAGAGAATATGGTGCCCGGACACCCATTAAAGTTGACACCAGCCAGTGCATATTAAAACTCAAAAAAATAATACAAGATAGTAAAACTATGTCCCATTTTTTACCACCATTAAGATAAAAATAGCCACAGACCATACTCCTGCTATAAAGACATCCTATTGACCCTATATTAAAATAGAATAGAATAGAATAGAATAGAATAGAATAGAATAGAATAGAATAGAATAGAATAGAATAGAATAGAATAGAATAGAATAGAATAGAATAGAATTAGAATTAGAATTGAATGGAGTGGAGTGGAGTGGAGTGGAGTGGAGTGGAGTGGAGTGGAGTGGAGTGGAGTGGAGTGGAGTGGAGTGGAGTGGAGTGGAGTGGAGTAGAATAGAATAGAATAGAATAGAATAGAATAGAATAGAATAGAATAGAATAGAATAGAATAGAATAGAATAGAATAGAATAGAATAATAGAGTAGAGTAGAGTAGAGTAGAGTAAAATAGAGTAGAATAGAATAGAATAATTATAGAATAGAATAGAATAGAATAGAATAGAATAGAATAGAATAGAATAGAATAGAATAGAATAGAATAGAATAGAATAGAATAGAATAGAATAGAATAATAGAGTAGAGTAGAGTAGAGTCGAGTAAAATAGAGTAGAATAGAATAGAATAATTATAGAGTAGAGTAGAGTAGAGTAGAGTAGAGTAGAGTAGAGTAGAGTAGAGTAGAGTAGAGTAGAGTAGAATAGAATAGAATAGAATAGAATAGAATAGAAATACTACCAATGTTGTATCAAGGAGGTTAAAAAGCTGTATCATAAACAGGCAACCCATTTAATACATTGCTACACAGGTAGTCCTCAAATTATAACTGTCCATTTAGCTACTGTTCGACAGACACTGACAAAAGTGACTTACGACCATCCTCACACTTATGACCGTTGCAGCATCTCCATGGTCATGTGATCAAAATCCAGACCTTTGGCAACTGGCACATCCACAAGCCTTAAAGTTGGCATGGTTGATGTAGTGGTTAAGACCCCAGGCTAGAAACAGGGTGACCGGGAGTTCTAGTTCTGACTGAGTGGGCAACCTTGGGCCAGTCACTCTCTCTCAGCCCTGGGAAAGAGACAATGGCAGAACCAAAGATGCTTTTTTTCAGGAGACAACTGGACTTGTTGTTGTTTTTTTTGAAGGCCTTTGGCTTCTCATCCAAGAAGCTTCTTCGGCTCTGACAGGATAGTGGGGGATGGAAGGATTAATAGTCCTTGCAGACAGCTGGTCATTTGCATCCTTCTAAAGCAGGGGTCAGCAACCTGTGGCTCTGGAGCCGCATGTGGCTCTTTCACTCAAAATATGTGTCACAACTGCCAGTGTGCGACACCCACCGGCACGTGATTTATTGAGCTTTTCAACCCCTGGTAGGCCAACCATGGATAAATCCAAGAAAAGAAAAGTTTCAGAAGAAAGCAGGATGTTTAATTCAACTCCATATGCTAGTTTCGTGGCCGCTCAAGAAATAGTCAGGCACGGGAAGCGTTTTGTGGCTCCCAGTGTTTTCTTTTCTGTGGGAAACAGGTCCAAACGGCTCTTTGAGTGTTTAAGGTTGCAGACCCCTGTTTTAGAGGGTCTTTGAAGCACTTGGAGTTTATCTGTGTCCTCAGGGTCCCTTGAGTAGTGCTCCTGGTTCCTATTGCAAATCCATTCCTACTCGCACACCTTTCAAAGGGTGTCCATCAGTCCAAAAAGCTGATGGGACAACCATGACTTGGATGACTGAGAATCTCTACAGCTTTCTGGAAAATCTTGCTAAGAAAACCACAAGGATTTATCCAGGCAGTCTCCGGGAATCAAGAATGATTCCAGAGACACACATAAAACCAAACACACAAAACCACACACACACAACCACACACACAAAGTTATTAAGCCCAACACTGAGGATCTCTGGTCAATTAGACAAAGGTGAACAGAATGAATTCAAAACCCAGATTATGTAGCGGTGCATCAAAATCTCTGCAGCTGTACAGTAACAGGTGAGTTCTTGCTTAAATGGGAAGGTGCCATCTCGCGGTCGTTTTAGGTACTAGCCACAAATAAATGCTTTTTTTTTTTTCCTGGGAAATGAGCAATAGAGGTCGCCGAATGTTTTTCGACTCATTTAACGGCCTTTCTTAGCGATGGGATTTCTGGTCCAATAAAGGAGAATATTTGTAGCTCAAGATTGAATTGAGGGATCCAGGGTGAGCTTGGTGATTTTCTTGCATTTTCATCATCATCAGTACTAACATCATTGTGCTCCTCAGGGTCAGTGCTGACAGAAAATAGCACTTCCTTCTAGTACTGATGATATTATCTAGTTGGGTGATAAAACGTCTCCAAAAAAACAAGGAAGCTCAGCGAGCACCAAGGACATTACAATCCTCCTCCTCCTCCTCTTACTCTTCCTCCTCCTCCTTTCCCTCCACATCCACTGTTGTGGGCCATCAGTGCCTGGGGCAGCTAGTAGCTGATTCAAACAGTGAGGAGGCTGATGTGGTGCTGCGCCATCAGCCTGTGCAGCTGACACTCGAGTCGGACAATGAGGAGGCTGAAGAAGATGTGGTGCCAGAGGCGGGAATTCAGCCAGGGCCTTCAAAACCTCCAGAAGCTCCCTTAAGTGAAGAGGAAGAAGAGGAGGAGCCTCTTCTCGATGCACGGGCACGCAGAGCTGCCAAAAGGCAGGAGTGGCTCCTCAGGAGGAGGTCTCCTCGAAAGTAAGGCTTGGCGCTAATTGGCCACAGCCTATTTAAGGAGGAATGCCGACTGAAGCAATTTGCAGGGAACAACTTCGTTCACATACCTTCATGTCTTGTCTTGTGCTTATCTTATCAGCTTCCTGCAAATTGCTTCTGGGCATTCTGCCAACCACAGTAAGCTTTCAGTTATTATTCTTGGAATTCTTGGCGGCTGTTAATGCAGTTAATTAACAGTCTTGGTGTGTGCTGCATTCTTTGGGGTCCGTAGCTGGGGCAGAAGATCCACTCCATAATCCCCACTCCCTTCTAGCATCTGATAATGTTACCTAGTTGGGTGATGAAACAACTACAAGAAAACAAGCAAGCTCAGAGAGCACCCAAGATCCCTCAAGAAAATAATTGTAGATCAGGGTTGGACGGTGGAGTCTTTGGTGTTCTCTGAGCATGGTTGCTTTCTTGCCGACGTTGCATTACCCAACTAGCTAACATCATCAATGTTAGAAGGGAATGGTGTTTGTCTTTGCCACGCTCCCCTCTAGCACTGATGGTGTTACCTCGTTGGGTAATGAAACGTGACGTGACTCTGCAAGAAAGAAAGAAAGCTCCAAGAGCACCACGGACCACTTGTGGTCATTAAATGAAGCACCATCTGTACTCCGTGTTCCATGCGCCTCAAATACTCAACAAGTATGTATGAAACTTTGCTTAAAAAAAAAAGCCCATGAAAATTTGAATGGGCGAGAAAAGAGGGAGCAAAATAACCCACAGGGTTTATATATTTTCCTTCGCCGTTCAAATCTTTCCTAATTAATTCTTAGGGATTTTTATTTATTTATTTATTTTGCAATCCTGTTAAGCCTCATTAGTAGAGGGGGGTGGTGGTGAAAAGGTTCTCCTGCAGTCTAAAAGTTTGGTGTTTGCAGTTTATTGACAGCAAGGTTCTTAACGTTTAATTGCTGTTCTTCTCCAGATTAGGGAGTTAACAACACGGAGATACCTAAGCTACATATTTGCTGTGCAAAACAAACATCACACTCTCCCGCATTTTTCCAACTATATGTTTGGAAAGATCAATGCGAGCTGAATTCATTATTCATCTTCTGCCAGTGCCCTCCGTTTATGAAATTCCTCCTGGAGCTCTGTTTGCAGGGAAGGACCCTCACTGGAGTGAATACACCCAGGGGTGAGCTGCTGGAGGTTCGCAGGGGTTCGGGAGAACCTCTAGCTAAGACTCTGCGCAGTTCGGAGAACCCCCAAATCCCTCTTCTGGATGGCCCTGCCCACCCCACCCCGCCCTTCCCAGGAGTCCCCACCTTTTTGGATGCAGGTAAATGCAGGGTGAAGAAACGGGCTTACCAGAAGTTCAGGAAGGCCAGAAATGGCCTCCAGAGGGCCTCCGGAGCCTGGGGAGGCCGTTTTCATCCTCCCGGAAGCTCGAGAAAAGCCTCTGGAGCCCGGGGAGGGCAAAAACACCCCCCCTCCTGTGGTGCAGGAGGCCGACTAGGCCACGCCCACCATGGACACGCCCACCCAGCAACCAGGCACAGAAC